>JACDRP010000639.1:0-29910 GCA_013841185.1 Hycleus phaleratus | reverse complement strand
ATTGTCATTGATTAATGAATTGTCGAGGATGGGGGTTCGCGCTTTTATACTTGCATTTGAGTTGTTTCCTTATTGTTTTTCTTATTATTATTATTATCATCGTATCAGGTAATTAAAAAAACTTGTTACAGATATCGTGGAATGTTTGCGGTACTTCATATTTGTCGTTTGTTAAAAAAGAGCCGCTCGTTATTATTATTGAGGAAAACAAATAGAAAAACAAGATTTTTGAGATTTTATCGATATAGAGTAAACAGGAGAAAGATAAATTGATTAAAATTTTTCCAATTAGGTCGGATTTTCGAAGTCTACATAATTGGCGCCGTTACGAAATAATCTCCAAGACTGACAATAGGTGGCGCTGAACTCACTTGAAAGAGCTGCATAAGAAAGACTACATGGCTTTTAGAAAATGTGGAAATTCCAGATTTTCACAATTATAACAAAATCGAGTAAACGGGAAATAAAATTTTAAGTTAACCGAAATTTTAAAATCTATATAATTATCATCATTACATTGGAAAAATCGTCACTATAATTACCGATAGATGGCGCAACTTTCAAGTGAATTAAATTATTACAAAATTTGGCAAATTTATTGTTAATTTTAACAATTATTTTAGAATTCAAGTTCTTTTCTAAAATTAGACGAATTAGAATAAATTATATCGATAATACAGTAATCTGTATTTTTAGAGATGTATACTCTTTACCTTCATAAGTTCCTGATACAAAATGCGGAATTTTCGATGAGAAAGACGCATGGAACTTGTGTGCTAGTTATGCAACCAATTATACAAACGGTATATGAAGTTCTATAAAATTCGGATATAGATTTCGGTCTAAAAATTGTTTATAATCGATACAAATTGGTGAATTTCTCTATAAATTAGGCTATTTGTCCTGTTCCTATTTAAAGTATTAGGGATTTATTTTCGCAACAATATTGTAATGCAATTCATTTTTGCAGCGAATTATCGACAAATTTGTATGCAATTCAGCTGTCCAACTGGTATGCGCCGACAATTTGTTCGTAATGCCCTTGATCTTTGCAGAGCCGGCCCTGCAACCCCTCGAAAACAATCGATTTTCCTGCCGGCACATCCAACTTGCGCGCATCCCTGAAATTTCCCCAAATACCAGACGCACCTTACTATTCGACCAACTAAACCGTTCTTATTTCGTAATTATCTGTGATAAAATTGATTGAATTTGGGCTGAAATAGTGGTTGATGTTGTAAGAATGCCCGGCTCACGGAAGATCATTTTAAAACATGTCATGTCGGGAATTTGCACGAAAATGAACCGTACAAAACAACTACCATCTGATATAATGGAGACGCCGTTGAATCGTTGTTTGAATACGTTCGATATAACACTATTGGGTAAAATTCTAATTTTATTGTGTGCATTGATAAATTGTGTAATTTTCCAGGTGTTGGCCATATGGTCGGTGCGGGGATTTACGTGTTAACCGGCACTGTGGCCCGCGATATGGCCGGTCCGGGCATCACTTTATCCTTCCTATTGGCCGGATTGGCGTCGTTATTGTCGGCTTTGTGTTACGCTGAATTCGGGACTCGGGTACCGAAAGCCGGCTCGGCTTACGTGTACACGTACATCAGTATTGGTGAATTTTGGGCGTTTGTGATTGGTTGGAATATTCTACTCGAGCATATGATTGGAGCGGCGTCGGTCGCTCGCGCTTGGAGCGGCTATGTCGACTCGTTATTCGATGGTATTGTTAGCAATACGACAATTTCGATAACTGGCGAAATGCACGAGCAATTATTGGGCCGTTATCCGGATTTTTTGGCGTTTACCGTATGTATTGTGTACGCCTCGTTATTGGGTATCGGCGTTAAAGGCTCAGCTATCGTTAATAGTCTTCTAACGATCATCAATTTAGCCGTAATGGCCATTGTTATAGTCGTCGGTTTCTACTACGAAAACGAAGCGAATTGGACGTCACAAAAGGGCGGTTTCTTGCCGTTCGGAATAAGCGGCGTTATCGCCGGCGCCGCTACCTGTTTCTACGCCTTTGTCGGCTTCGATAGCATCGCAACGTCCGGTGAAGAAGCCAAAAATCCCTCATTCTCGATCCCTATGGCCACAGTAATAGCCATGGGTATTGTAACCTTGGGGTACATCCTAGTATCAGCCGCTCTAACTCTAGTCATCCCCTACAACGAAATCAACCCGAATGCGGCTCTACCGGAAGCCTTCAGCCATATCGGCATGCATTGGGTCAAATATGTGGTCTCTTTGGGGGCTATCTGCGGTATGACTACCACGCTATTCGGCTCGCTATTCTCGCTACCCAGATGCATGTACGCTATGGCCGTCGACGGGTTACTTTTCGGTTTCTTGGGCGATATCAACACAAAAACCCAACTACCCCTGACGAATCTGATAGTATCGGGGCTATTTTCGGCGATAATCGCGTTATTGTTCGATTTAGAGAAATTGGTGGAGTTCATGTCGATTGGTACTCTATTAGCGTACACGATTGTCAGTGCTAGTGTTATAATCCTGCGATATCGGCCGAGTTACGACGCGATTTCGACCGTGCGGAAAACGTCCACGCCGGTTTCGGAAATTTCCGCCTCCTCAACCACATCCGAATTGACAACACCGGGTTCATCGAACGATTACATCTCAGTTGTTGGTACTCTACGTTTACAATACAGCTGGTTGAATCCGCTCTTTGGTAATTGCCAGCCGGGCAGTGTTGTAACGACTTCGGTGTTTATTTTCGCCACATTTAGCGGGGCTTTGTGTATTTTGCTGCAAGTGGCGAATTTAACGGATGGTATTTGGTGGACGATCGTCCTAGCCGGTTTCTTCATCTTCACCATGGCTGCGAGTCTGTTGGTGATCGTAGCCCATCACCAGAACACCAATGGGCTAACCTTCAAAGTACCATTAGTGCCGTTCATTCCGGCTTTGAGTATTCTGTGCAATTTGGAATTTATGGTGCATTTGAATATTTTAACATGGTTGAGATTCTTCGTCTGGATGATTATCGGTGAGAATTTCGATTGATCTCCGGATTTTCGGTGAATTTTCGTTATTTTTCCAGGGATGTTGGTGTACTTTTTGTACGGTATCCATCACAGTAAAGAAGGCGAAAGTAATTCGTCGTATTCGATACTGATGACGTCTTCGGAGGCTGTTAAGGAGAAATGGGGTGCAACGACGCGGACGAATTTGAAAGGGACGTTTACACGCCGGAAATCGTCAGCCGGTGATCGCGATGCTATCGTCGATGAAGCGGAGACTGTCGAATAAAAACGCCACAAAACTAACAGATTTACCAGAGATTTATTGTAAATATTAGAGATATAAATGTTGGATAATTATAATAAAAATAAATCATAGTTGTGTAATGAAATTCTCATCGAAATTGTCTAAATTATAACACGGAACATCATCAATGGCTGGTGGACCGTTTGGGAAACAACTCGTTAGTAGATCGTTAGCTTTTATCTAGAAAATTTCCATAATTTAGACATGTTGCAACACAACTACACTGTATAATTTACCTTCTTTTCAAGTATTTCATCGAAATTGTAGTTTTTATAAAGAGCGATCGTTTTTAATGTACGCAACGACCTCAACCTTCTGCCAGGCTCAATTTCCAGCAATCTCGACAGTAAATCTCGAAAATCACGATCCAAACAACCATCGAATTCAACTCTTCTCACCGTTGATGAGCCGTTTGGTTCCTCAACTATCGACGGAAACTATCGAAACAAATCGAAATTATTTACGATTCAAATAGAGGCGCGGATTGGAGCCAACCGCCATTAGGAGGCCCATGACATTGCTTTTTGAATTTAAATTTAAATATGAAGGATATCTCGCTTGTTTTTGGAGATATCGTAAAACATAAAACGGATTTAAAATTGGCGTTTCAAGATGAATCTAAGGACTTTTTCAGTTTCAGTAAATTTCGATTAAATTTTGAGTTACAGGGGAGAATTTTGCAGCGTATTTCTTCGTCATATTTTACAACATTTTTATATTTTTCCCTATAACTCAACGGATGTTGTTCATTTTTCGGTGATTCTAACAGAGTTTATAGAAAATGGAAATCGCTTTACGAATCTCCAAGAAATTTCCCAATCGGTTTGCTAGTTTTCCAGGAAATTGCAAACAAGCGCTTCTATTACACTTTTTCCGATTTGGTGTCTCAACAATGCCAGTTTTTAACAATCGATAACTCGCTTATTTTAGCAAATTTTTCAAAGAACCAAACACTAGTAAAAAAGACATTTCAAGGAGCATCAGAGAAAGTTTTCCGTTTTGGAAAATTCCATTTGAATTTGCACTTATAGGCAAAAATCTAGACGCATTAATTTTTCTCTATTTTTGAACATTTTTCTACATTTTCGCCGATAACTTAGCCAAAATTACAAATTTGCGAATGATTTTTGCACCATACATAGAAAATGGAAATCGCTTTCCGAATCTCCAAGAAATTTTCCAATCGGTTTGCTAGTTTTCCAGGAAATTGCAAACAAGCGCCTCCATTACACTTTTTCCGATTTGGTGACCCAATGCCAGTTTTTAATAATCAATAACTCGCCGATTTTCGAAAATTTTTGAAAGAACCAAACACCAGTAAAAAGAGCATTTCGAAGAGCATTAGAGAAAGTTTTCCGTTTTGGAAAATTCCATTTGAATTTGCACTTATAGGCAAAAATCTAGACGCATTAATTTTTCTCTATTTTTGAACATTTTTCTACATTTTCGCCGATAACTTAGCCAAAATTACAAATTTGCGAATGATTTTTGCACCATACATAGAAAATGGAAATCGCTTTCCGAATCTCCAAGAAATTTTCCAATCGGTTTGCTAGTTTTCCAGGAAATTGCAAACAAGCGCCTCCATTACACTTTTTCCGATTTGGTGATCCAATGCCAGTTTTTAATAATCAATAACTCGCCTATTTTCGAAATTTTTTCAAAGAACCAAACACCAGTAAAAAGAGCATTTCCAAGAGCATTAAAGAAAGTTTTCCGTTTTGCAAAATTCCATTTGAATTTGCACTTATAGGCCAAAATCTAGACGCATTAATTTTTCTCTATTTTTGAACATTTTTCTACATTTTCGCCGATAACTTAGCCAAAATTATAAATTTACGAATGATTTTTGCACCGTACATAGAGAATGGAAAGCGCTTTCTAAATCTCCAAGAAATTTTCGAATAGGTTTGCTAGTTTCCCGGGAAATTGCCAAAAATTGAACGACTTGTTTCGGAAAACCAACGGCATCGATAAACATCTAGTGCGCGTTTTTGAATCGCCACCGGGCGCAAAATGGTCCAATCCGGCGCTGTACAAATCGTTATAAATTATGAAACACGCATTTCCGCCTGTGGTTCGTTTTTCTTCAACCACAATCATTCAAATATCCAATAAATTATGATAATTTTATGCGATTTTGATGAACGGTAAAGCGAAAAATATTACGAACGCTAGAGGACATTCTCTTGAACGCCATCAAATCAATTAAACATCAGTTTAATTTATCTTCCTTCGATCGGCTAACGGGAATTTTGAAACTCTCACAGAATTTCGGAAATTATCAATTTTCTCCATTCAAATCAATATCGAACGTTATGAAACTGTTAATTCGTTATTTTGGTTATTGTTAGGTTATGTTGTTGGAATTTCGAAATTCGCGCCATTTCGGGGGTTGGTATCCGAGATTTGCCACGAGATTTCAAAATTAACAAATGATTGTCACAGCCCACTTGTGTTAACTATAAATGTAACCTTTTTATTAGTTTATATTGTTTTTTTTTTTTAAATAAATCATTGAATTGAGTAAAACAATATAAATTATAATATTAGAAATAATTACTACTTTAATAAATATAATTGTTTAATAATCGTAAAATCAGTAATTTATTATTTTTGAGTTGGCATCACTACATAGAAATGGCTGCCGGATGTTCGTCATAGCCAACTTGTAGCATAAGAAAATCGCATATTAATTAATTTCAACAACAAAATATCGATTATTTTAGCAATTAAACGCGTAATTACTGTATTAATTGCAACAATATTCTATAAGGCGCGAATTTTGAATTTCTCTAACCTCTTTCCTGAAACTACCCGATTTTCGGATGTTTTAAGGCGCGAATTTTGAATTTTCCCATCGCTTTTTTGCGAATCTAACCGATTTTTTGATGTTTTTTTTAAATTTGAATCAATTAAATCAATGAAATCGTTAAATTCAGCAGGTTTTCCATGATTTTTAAATATTGTAAACATACAAAAAACTGGCAACAGCGTCTAAATTTTTTTTCTGGTTAAATTGAGCAGGAATTTTGCGAATTTTTACTCGATTCGGTCTCGCGTTATTCTGCAGGAGAAAATGTTAGAAGACACAGAAGAATGTTTAGCAAAAAAAGCAATGCATTGAATACGAGAGGACTATTTTTAGCTACAAACATGCATGGGATGTACATAATTGTGTTGATTTTATTCCTTTTTAAAGGCAACTAGAAATCAACTGGTAGTAATCGGAGTTTCTTTTTATTTTCAGTTTGGTTTTGTAAAATATATCCTGTGTGTGTCGCTTGCTTTTCAAGCGCTATAAAATTGTGTTGTTTTTATTGTCTTATTGTTGTTTTTGCGCTGACAAGACAACTTTAGATCTAATTTCCTTCGGTATAAAATTATTTACTAGAGAGGATTTGTTGTTTTTTTAACTGTTTTACATAATCTCGACGGTAATCGTTGTTTTTCTTCGGCTATTTTGCAAAATTAGTATTTAATCCTACTATAGAATTGTTTTTTGTGTATTTTGTACGGATTCCATGCGTCGAGAGTGGCGCCTAACTACCTGCCTGGCGCCGTTCTTCTTCCTTTTATCAATTCCAACCTTTTATTTTGTTATCACCACAATTTCGCTATCCTACGCCCAAAACAACTAAAATTGATGAGAGTTAATTGAATAATCCAGCCCGGATGTACTCACTTTTATCGCACTGGATGATAAAATGGATGTTATTCCCCGAAAAAAATCCGTTGCAAATTGATAAGAACGATCTTTAATTGTGTAGAAATGGACGAAACGACCAACAACAAACAAACAAGGTCGGATTTGATGCACTTGGCTTTTAAAATTAAAGTTTGAAAAGCTGGCCAAGGACGGATGCGGCCAATTTCAAAACATTCTTCAATTTAATTGAGCGAAAATGGAGGTTGTGAAAAATTGCCAACCACATTCCTGGTAGTTCGATTAGTTTTGTTGGCTATTTTAACGAAATTGGAAACGAACAAAAGGTGTTTGTCCGAAGGTCAATGGGTCAGGCGAGTGTCCAAAAGCTCGTTGCCAAAACTGGTTTCTTTCACAAGATGTCTAAAGATAGTACTTACAACTAATTAAAAAAACAAAATTCGAATAAAAAACCACGCCTGAAGACAAACAAGAAGATAGCGAATGGAGAATCTCTTCTAGCGCTGAAAGGATTCCATTTAATTTGTAATATGAGATCTATCGGCGTGTTTTAGATTGCGCAAATTCATAATTCAATGATTAAAATATTTTAAACGAGTTCAAAGACCTACGAATAGGATCGATTCGGGCTGTTCGGGGCCAAATTTACGCTTAAATTAACTGTTGTACAATTTTCTTTAATCAATCTCATCATCAACAACATCATTATCGTCAACATCAAGTCCATTGGTAGGTAAAACTGGAAGACATGTTTCTATTTATAGTTAGATTGTAAACTAATGTGGAAGTTGGACGACCTTTGGTGGCCCCCAAGCGAATTCACACTAAATATATACGCACACATTAGACTCTTTACGATAATTATTCAGCGTTTTTTTCTTATTTTCTTCGTCTTCCCGTTATTATCATCATCATCATCAACTTCATTTATAGTCGACGAACTAATATGCATATTTTAAAACTAATAGAAAAGAAATCTAAACATTTTTTGTTGTTATTATTGGTGATAACAGTAATAGCAATAATTTCAAAATGGATCAAGTTATAAATAATAATTGTTGATTTGTAATTTAATCAAGATCAGAAAAACAGCTACTGGAATTTTGTATATAGAAATAATGATAAGTGATCAGAAAACGAGTTTTACACCAACTACAAATTAAGCGGCTCATTATTATTGCACAATAATGCCGAATAAATACAGTAAAACTTGTATATTGTAACAATCCGGATTATTATGAAGTCTTTACGATACAGTGAAGCTTCTCTAATGAACCATCCAGCTCTAAGCCTCACTTTACAACAATAATTGAGTTCTGTTCTGTTTCCGATTGCATTACCGCAATTGCAGTGTAAATACAGTGAACGCTCCCTAGAGGAAGTATCGTTTCAAATACAGTGAAGTTTCCCTATTGGGTTAACCAATATTTGCAAATTTTCAAATTTAAATCGAATTATTCCACTAATATTGATGATAGTCATCAGTTAAGTCAATGATTACCTTCAAAATTCTAAGAATATGATAAAAAAAATCATCAAAACCTCAATCAAAGGAATACTGTATTTCCAATAACCGAAGGCTAATCAGTGCTTTTTTTCTAAGTAAATACAGTAAAATTTCTATATTGTAACAACAAGGATCAAGCTTAGAAGTTACAGTAAAACTTCTCTAATATGTTTCCTGTAGAATTGCCGGAATTTTAGAGCAAATACAGTGAACCCACCCTAGAAGAACTATCGTTTTACATACAGTAAAGTCGCTACTAGTAAACTTCAATATTATAAACAATATTTTGAAAATTTCCAATTTTTGATCGAACTATTGTATGGCAGGTTATACTGATGATAGCTATTAGATAGGCGAATAATGATTACCTTCAAGATTCTAAGAATTTAGAAGGTAATCATTTTTATAATAAGAAAAAATCATCAAAACCTTAAAGATTCACTGTATGTCCAATAATCGAAGGCTTTTGCACGCTTTTACAGTAAAATTTCTGTATAGGAACAAGCAGGAATATGACTGAATTTCAAAGATACAGTGTAACCTATTTGATAAGAATTTTAAAAGTTACTAATTCCAATCAGTACGCGAAATAACAATAACAGTTTAGTTTCGATTGAATTGCCAGAATTGTAGAGCAAATACAGTGAACACTCCCTAAAATTTTAAACATTTAAACACAATTAAGCCTCCCCATTTTTGAATCTTTAATTTCGTAAACAATAGTTTGGAAATTTCCAATTTTTGATCGAAATCTTCTATTGGCAGGTAAGATTGATGATGGTCATCAGATGGGTGAAAATTCTAAGAAGAATACAGCCGATTTTACAGTAAAAAAACATCAAATAGGAGACTTTCGGGCTCTTTTACAGTAAAACTTCTATATCGTAACAACAATGATAGAATTTGCGCAATGAATACAGTAAAACTTGTATATTGTAATAACAAATAGGATTGTGATTAAATCTGGAAGGTACAGCAAAATTTCTCTAACAAAACGTACAATTTTGACGATTTTCAAATGTTATTTAGAAAATTAGCATCAAATAAAATGCTAAATTACAATTCTATTATGTTTCCGGTTGAATTGCCGCAATTGTAGAGCAATTACAGTGAACGCTCTCTAGTAGAAGCATCGTTTCAAATGCAGCTTCCCTATTGTTATAATTTGGAAACCGATTAGTTGTCAGAGTTTTTCTAATTTAAAAAGAATCATCAAACCCTTAAATTGTATTTCTAATAATCGAAGACTTTTGGGTGGTTTTACAGCAAAATTTTTGTGACAATGATTGAGTTTGAAATAATTGTACAATGAATACAGTACAACTTGTATACTGTAATAAGCAAGATTATGATTAAATCTGGAAGATACAGTAAGACTTTTCTAATAAACCACCCAAATTCAAGCATTATTTTAAGACCTAAAGACATTGTTGGACTAGAACTAGAATGCTAAATCACTATTTACAGTAAATACAGTGAACACTCCCTGGAAGAAGCATGGTTTTAAATACAGTGAAGCTTCCCTAATGTGAATGTTTGTCAACATTGTAAATAATTTGGAAATTTCCACCTTTTGGCAGGTAATATTGACGATAGTCATCCGTTTCAAGATTAAGTTTGGACAATACAGTAGGATTTCGCTAATAAAGCACAAAATTTTGACGATTTCCGAGCGCTATTTTAAGGGTTACCATTCAATTAAAATGCTAAATTACAGTGAACGTTCTATAGAAGAAACACCATTTCAAATACAAATTATACAACTGACAGGTAATATCGATGATTACCTTGAAGATTCTGTGAAGAATACCACCGATTAGTTGCTGGATTTTTTGTAATTCAAAAAGGAACATCAAACCTTGTAGTTCTAATCGTCGAAGACTTTTGGGTGATTTTACAGCAAAACTTTTGTATCGTAACAACAATGATTGAGTTTGAAATAAATGTACAATAAATACAGTACAACTTGTATACTGTAATAAGCAAGATTACGATTAAATCTGGAAGATTTGGCGATTTTCAAGCATTATTTTATGACACTGGTGGACTAGAACTAGAATGCTAAATCACTATTTACAGCAAATACAGTGAACACTCCCTGGGAGAAGCATAGTTTTAACTACAGTGAAGCTTCGCTAATGTGAATCTTTGTCAATATTGTAAATAATTTGGAAATTTCCACCTTTTGGCAGGTAATATTGACGATAGTCATCACTTTCAAGATTAAGTTTGGAAAAACAGTGCGATTTCGCTAATAAAGCACCCAATTTTGACGATTTCCAAGCGTTTTTTTAAGGGTTAACATCTAATTAAAATGCTAAATTACAATTACGTTGAATTGCCGGAATTGTAGAGCAAATACATACATACGTTCTATACAAATGACAGGTAATATGGATGATCACCATCAATACCGCCGATTATTCATTAGAATTTTAATAATCAACGGTTTGCTGTATTTGGGCACCATCGGGAGGCTCCCGAGTTGTTGTCCGAAGAGAAAACGTTTCGACAGACTGCGAAGGCCGTGGATTTCTATTAAATTAACTTAGAAAAGGTGCAAAAAAATGATTCGTATTTAAGTGTGTAGATTGAAAAAGTTGCAACATCATTTCCATCAGGATGCCTTTATTGCCCAGGGATAATGAGGTACAATTGTTACTTCTTCTGACTAAATTAGGTAGTATGGTTGTTTTAAGTCAGTCATTATTCCGATGGATTTGTTGTTGTATGTCGTCCATCTACTGTGTAAAAGAAGACTTTTTAATGATCAGTGGCGGCTTGGATTTTGCAACAACAACAACAAAAAATTATCTAGAAAGAAACAATAATAAAACTTGGTGGTTGGTTGGTTGGTTAGTTGAAGGAGTTTTGTAGAGTAGAAGAATAAATCGAAATAAAACACCACTAACAACCAAGCAGAGATGATGGCCAAGATATAAAAGTGAGTAGAAAAAGGATGTGTATCTTGGATTATGACCTTGCACGGTCAATGCTTCTGCGATGATGGGGCCGCAAGTGTATATGTGTGCGTTAGCCGTTGCAACAACGAGAAGACGAAGAAGAAGAAGAAGAAGAAGACGGGACGCTCCAACGAATCCTGCAACTAACCCAGTGGCGTTACTAGAACCCACCAAAACACCACCCAAATCCACCCAAACTGCACCAAACCGAAAGCGATTTAGCCCACGATTTGACCACAACAATTCCAAAATAATTCGAATTTTTGTTATTTTCTAAGTAGTTTCGAGCTGTCGAAACGAGTCCCTAATGCTTCGGCTATTTATAGACTGCCGTATTAGACAGGCTGTTTGCTTACAGGGCATAATTATTACCACACATTTACAACTGTTTTCTACATTGATTAAAATGAGTTTCCCATCTCTAAGCATGTAATTAACTATTAAAACGATTCGAGATTGGAGAAAAAACACGAAGATATATTTGTGTGTGTATAAATACAGACAAATATAAAACACGACAACTTTCCTATACTTGGACTTGGACTTGAACTGTAATAATAATCAGGCCGTTGCAGAATAACCAGCGATTTTGCCGTCTAATTTTAAAATTTACAGTTACACAAACAACTCGTTTTCTGTTTCTTCTTCTTCTTTTTCTTCTTCTTCTTCAAACAAATGGCTAATAATAAAATAGACAAGATCTTAAATCAATCTAGAAAAAAACCATTGATTGTTGGGACGAGACAACTGTACAGTTTTTTCCACACTAGCAATGTTTAATTCGAGAATTTATGAAAGGCGATAAGATCGCAGGAAAAAGCTGATAGGTGAAAAAATCGATGGAATCGCTAGCCAAATATTTGCAATTATTTCGAAAAATCCGTTTTTGATTAGCTGAATTAACGACAGTACGCAAACGAGTGGTCCGGTACGGCGAAATTTGCGAAATTTCCAAGTTGTTGTTTTGATCTTGTAGGAAACTAGAAAATTTTCCACTCAATAATTCATCGGTGACTTTATTTTCGTGGAAACTAATCAATTCAAATTTAATCAAATCGAAAATAACAGCCAACAGTGGCGTATCTGAAATTGTGCCGTTTTGGGTACCGTTAAATGCCGCGATTTTTTGGGGAAAATCTCGATTTGTGCCAATTTTATGATTTGTGTTGCTTTTTTTTATGAATATTCACCGCAGAAGACACAAAACACAAAATTTATTGCGTTCTAGGAAAAAATACTAATAAATAGTAAAGAAGTGGATCTCCTTGTAACGAATTGACAAAATCTGTTGTTTCAGTTGGACTTGTAAACAATTTCTGGGCCGTGGTTCCAATCTTGAACTCTAATGACTCTAATTTTAGCACCAATATTCCGATTCAAGTCAATATTCTTAAATTAGGCTCGGTTTTTCGTGAAATTGACAGATTTTAGACACAATCTTGATCCCTAAAGGAGCCTAATTGAAATTAATTGAATCTAATTTTAGCACCCTTGAAACTGATCGATTTGAGACACAATTTTGTACTCTAATTGAGCCTAATTGAACGTAATTTAGACGAATTTTAGCACCATTGGTCGATTTTAGGCACGATTTTGAACCATAATTTTGAGCACAATTGAACATATTTGAGTCTAATTTTAGCACCTTTATTGCAAGTAAACCTTCTTAAGTCCGGTTTTTCGCGAAATTGATCGATTTTATACACAATCTTAAACTCTAAATTAAGTCTAACTTTAGCACCCTTGAAACTGATCGATTTTAGATACAATTTTGAGCGTTAATTAAACCTGAGTCTAATTTTAGCACCAATATTCTGATTTAAATCAACATCCTTAAATTAGGCTCGGTTTTTCGTGAAATCTACAGATTTTAAACACAATCTTGAGCCCTAAGGGAGCCTAATTAAACGTAATTTAGGTGAATTTTAGCATCATTGGTTGATTTTAGGCACAATTTTGCACCATTATTGAGCCTAATTGAACATATTTGAGTCTAATTTTAGCACCTTTATTGCAAGTAAACCCTCTTAAGTCCGGTTTTTCTCGATGATGGATTTTAGAAATAATCTTGAACTCTAAATTTAGTCTAACTTTAGCACCCTTGAAACTGATCGATTTTAGATACAATTTTGAACCCTAATTGAGCCTAATTAAACCTCACTGAATCTAATTTTAGCACCAATATTCTGATTCATATCAACATTCTTAAAGTAAACTCGGGTTTTTGTGAAATTCACACATTTTAGACACAATCTTGAGCCCTAAGGGAGCCTAATTAAACGTAATTGAGTCTAATTTATTGCAAGTGAACCTTCTTACGCTCATCTTTTCTCGAAATTAATGAAATTTAGACACAATTTTGAACCCTAACTGAGGACAATTAAACCTCACTGAGTCTAATTTTAGCAGCTTTATTGCAAATAAACACACTTAAGCTAGGTTTTCCTGAATTTTATGGATTTTAGACACAATCTCGCACCATAATTGAGCTCTAATTAAGCCTAATTTGAAATAAATCGATTTTAGTCAAAATTTTGAACCCTCATTGAGCCTAATTGAACGTAACTTAGCACCCTTGAAATTGATCGATTTTAGGCACAATTTTGAACCATATTTGAATCTAATTGAACGTAATTGAGTCCAATTTTAGCACTTTTTTGCAAATAAAGCTTGAGCTCGGTTTTTCTTGAAATTGATGGATTTTAGAGACGATTTTGAACCCGAATTGAGCCCAATTGAACATAATTGCATTTATTGCAAGAAAACATTCTCAAGCCCGTTTTTTTTGTTGAAATTGATGGATTTAGGACTTGATAAATTTTGTACATAGATATTTGAATATTGGTTGGTTCCTGGTTGACGTCAAAATTTAATTAATTGCAGACATACGAGAATAACTAAAAATTATGATAATAAAGGTCACCTAACGACAAATACAACTTAACGAAAAATAAAATATCGCCAAAAAAAGACTATAATTCATCTTTTAGCACACCAAACAATCACTAAATAAATGAATATTTACTCGGATCAGTGGACGGGGTATAGTTTTAACAAGAAGTATATTGATTAACACGGAAATTTAAAAAGAAAACTTGCATAATAGAGTTTCATGTACGTAGATTTTACACCGATTATCTTCATTTATAAGAAATAAATAAATGATTACAATAATGACGATGATGATGATGATTACAAAGAAATAGAAACGTGTCGGATTATTATTTCAAAAACTACAAGGTTTCTCTTAATTCCCCCCAAAAGGTCATTATTAAATTGTTTATTTTATTCACTTCTGTCTTCAATTTTCATTTAAATCATCTTATAAGCAACAACAATAGTCCACGAAATATTCTACGAAATGAAAATTAACAATTATCATGGATAATTCGTATTTATCATTGATGTGTGTTTGCTTTTAAAATGCAGTAAACGTCGCCTGGAATTTTCTTATTATTTTTGTCGTTTTTATTTTATTTTTGCCATAATTCTAAAATAAAAATAAAATCGAGGAAAAACCGAAATGTATTCGAAAAATTCAAGGTGATATTTTCACGACAGGAAATCGAATTGATTTTTAATTAAAAACGATTAGAAATTCTCTAGGTGTGTCCAACCCATTCAACGCCACCGACACCACTACACTCGAACCAAATCGACTTGACTCAACTATCGTATCAGTAGTCAAATTTGAATTTAATTATACTCGAGCGCACTTGATTCGATTATCGTATTGGAAGCCGAGTTATTTGAAATTTAGTATATTTAAATGAGGGAGAGTCCACCTTAAACAATACTACGAGCGGTTATACTCGAGCGCAATCGACTTGGCTCGTTTACCGTATTGGTGGTCGAGTTGTTTACAGTTTAGTGTAATTGTGTCGAGATGAACTAGAATAAGTCGCCGAGTCCTTGGCAATGACAAAACATGACTCAATTCTCCACGAAATGAATTTAAACGAAATTTTCTAATTAAATCTTGGTAATTTTTACATAATTTTCAAGGTGTATCAGTACAGGTCATCATTTTAATAACGCAAATGACACAATTTCGGCTTATTATTATCGTAATTTTGGAGGTTTTCCGGTTTGCGTCAAAATCCTGAGGTTTCACTTATTTGATTAATTGTTGTTACGTGCAATGATCGATAAAAATACAAGGGCCAGTGTCCTCTGTTTGGCCGTCGCCAATACATTGAGAAAATTCCAGAAACAATTATCTTATTTATTTCGTGTGCGTGTTAGATAGAGAGGAGATATTGTAGAATATTATTCAATTATGATTTATGTGCATTGTAGTCAAGATTCAAGAACGCATTTACGAAAGGATATCCGATGATAAGATTATAAATGCATTCAATTTTTATAATGCCCGACTACTATACGTTTACTATAAGGATTGTACAATTTATTGTTGTAATTGTTGGAAAATAATCGGCCTCCAAGCTGGAATTTTCTTCAATCTCTTCGCTTGTGCATGTCACACCGTCACCTTTATTCGATTGTTGAGGCCTTTCGAAAACGATTCCAAGATCAATTATTGAAATTTCAAAGAGCCCGTTTGAAAATCGCCCAATTGTGGTGCCTTTACCAAACAAAGATGCACCTCTAATATTGTTGTTTGTTGTTGTTAAATCTCGATACGTGTATGTGTAAGAGATAGTTGTTGATGTGTTAGTGTTTGTGCAAAAGGGGGGATGCCAGCCTATATAATCCTCCAACAATTGTTAGCTTGGCAAACTACTCCAAACGAGTGTGTCAGAGTGAATTGTGTCATACACCTGCAAAACAACCCTTAAATTTTTGATTCGAATTAACCCACAACAACATCGAGTAAGTATTTAGTTTAAGATAAAAATTGGGCGAATTTTTAAAAGATTTCAATTGGCGATCAGACGAGAAACCCTCAAATTTCTGAAATAATATTGGTGGAATTTCTTCGTAAAGGTCGTCTATATGTTGAAATAATTGTCGATTTTGGGACCCTTTAACCTCTGAATTTCACCGATTTTCGTTTGGCATTTAAACGAAATGCCATCAGTTTTATGCAATAATTGCATCTTTTTTTCTTCGACTATTAGTAGAATAATTACGATCGGAATCCTTGAAATTTATCAACAATAATGTTTTAATAAAAGAAGTTGTTAGTTGTTGAAGAGAGACAGATTGGCAACAATTGGGAAGGTTGTGTTGAATAGTAAGAGAGATAAGATAATATACAATCACTTCTTCCTGTAATTATTTAATTTAGTTGTCGCCTTTTTATAAATAAATACATAGATGGTATTTATATTGTCATTTAGTATAGAGAAAAAACGGTTTATTGACCTTCTAACAGATTTTTTTTCAATCCCAGTTAACACCGTGTTGCTAATGATATTTATTATTGAATTTTTTTTGTTTATCGATAAATAAACTGTCATATTTTCTTTCCCCCCAATTCAGAATGAAATTCTTCCTGGTCTTAGTATTGGTAGCTACAACAGCATTAGCATATCCAGTTGCTGAGAATGAAGAACCGAAATCAGGTGTACCACTAGTCATTACTGATTATTCTTCAGTTGCAAAAAGCGACGAATCTGTCCATCACGACGCCCAACAACCGCAACAACAACAACAAGACGCTTCATCATCCGAATCATCATCGCAAGAATCCCAAGAATCCGCCGAGAAACCACAAAACGAACAAAAACCGGCCGATAGCCAACAATCGAGCGAAGAGAACGACAGTAAACCAGCATTAGACGAACAAGCATCGGCTGATATTCCAGAACAACCGAAAAATGAAGAAAAACCAGCCGAAGAACCGCAAAAACCCCAACAAGAAGAAAAAATTCCAGAACAACCACAACAACAACAACCAGCAAACGACCAACAAGCCGAAGTAAAACCCGAAGAACCCAAAACTGAAGCTGAACCGGCAGCGAAGAGAGTTGAAGTAGCAGAGCCTGAAGTGAAAGAACCAGCCGTTAAATTATTGGCTGCTGAAACCCAACAACCGGCCGCTGTTGCTGAAGAATCCGCCCCAATTGTGCCACAACCGAAATCTGAGGAATCTGCTGAGAAACTCGAAAAGCCTCTAGCTTTACCGACAACAGAAGAACAACCGCAAGCTACCGAAACTAAAGAAGAAACACCACTACCGAGCGAACAAAAAGTTGAAGCCACACCGGTGGCACAAGAACAACAACCGGAAGTTAAATTGGACGAACAAAAACCGGCTGAAGGGGAGAAAAAAGATGAGAAACCAGCTGAAAATGCTGCTGATGATAAGAAAAAAGGTAAATCCGATGAACAACCACAACAAGCGGCTGTAGAAGCGACCACAGCTGGAGTACAAGCGCCGGTGGCTCAAGACGAACCAGCAGCGCCGGTTAAATTAGAAGAAACACCGAAATTGGAGGAGAAGAAAGAGGAGAAGAAACCGGCCGCTGATGCTGCGCCAGCTCCAGCTCCAGCTGCTGTAGCTGAAGCGGCGTTACCTGAGAAATTACCAGAACCAAGTGCAAGTTCTTAAATTAATTTTTATTGGTAATTCTTTATTATTATTATTATTTTTTTGTAAGGATGTTATTAAGAGATCGACTGACGAGATCTGCTTGCCCTTTTGTTCCGAATTCAATTCATTAAACTTAATTGTACACACAATAATTAATATTATTTGATTATATTGATAATAATAAGTATGAACAATTGGGTGAACCGGAACTCGACGATTTTTTTCTAATTAATAATAAATAAATATTTTTTATTTATACGCTCATTCTTTCTCAATAAATCCGTAAATACAACTCGGGGACGTGTTTTGTTGTAAAAACCGTGTTGATTTTGGACAAATTACGCAATTCCACCCTGTTCTCAAACGAGTTTTTTTTTTCCAATAAGTTTTTATAGTTATTATCGGACAAATTCATGTATTTAAGAGCTTATCAATAAAGTTTTATACGTAATTTTTGTATAATTTTCATCTTAATCCTATACGATTGCAACAGATATTGGATTTCGAAAATTTTTTTCAAAATCCACAACTAGTGTCTTTGACCTTTGTAATGGAATGTTGTATGGTTACTATTTTGTTTAAGAATTCTCTAGTCAAGGATTCAACTTATAGATACAATGAGATAAATTTGCAAAACCTCCACAAAGCGGATAGACCGGTCGGCTTAGGCAGGATAAAATAGTCAGTTTAAACAATTATAAAATCTAATAGTAGACAAAATGGTCGGCTTAGACAGTTGAACAATTGAATAGTTCATAAAATGGTTGTTTTAAACAGTTAAAAATCAAATAGCAAATTGTCGGCATACGCACTTAAAAAATCAAATAGTAGATAGAATTGGCAGCTTGCGCAGTTAAAAAACCAAATCAATGGTCGATTTAGACAGTTAGAAATTGCAGTAGTGACTAGGTTTGTTAGCATTTTCTCTAGTCAAGGATTCAACTTATAGTTACAGAACTAGGAATCCGCAGTGGATAAGATGATCGGTTTAGACAGTTAAAAATCGGATCGCTCATAAAATGGTCAGTTTAGACAATTAAAAATCAAATAGATTACCGAATTGTCGGCATATACACCTAAAAAAATTAAATAGCGGATATAATGGTCGGTTTGGACAGTTAAAAAATCAAATGGAACAGAATAGTCGGCTTAAACAGACAAAAATCAAGTAGCAGACAAAATGGTCAGTTTACGCACTTTAAAATCGAATAGCGGATTAAATGGTCGGTTTAGACAGGTAAAAATTGTAGTACTAACCTGATTTGTTAGCATTCCTCTAGTCAAGAATAGAGAATTGGAAAAATTTGGAAAAATCTTTGCAAATATAAGATGGTCGTTTTAGACAGTTGAAAATCAAATAGCAGATAGAATTGTCGGCATACGCAGTTAAAAAATCGAATATCGGATAAAATGGTCGGTTTAGACAGTTAAAAATTGTAGCACTAACCTGGTTTGCTAGCAATCACCATGGCTAGAAAATTATGAATTTGGGAAAACCTCCACAAATTGAATAGAATGGTCGGCTTAGACAGTAACAAAAAACCAATAGCAGATAGAATGGTCGGCTTAGATAGTTAATAAATCAATGGTCGATTTAGGTAGGTAAAAAGTGTACTGATGTGATTTGTTAGCATTTTCTCTAATCAACAATTCAACTTATAGTTCCAAAACCAGGAATTTGCAAAGTGGATAAGATGGTCGGTTTAGACAGTTAAAAAAATCGAATAGCGGGTGATAAAATGGTCGATTTAGACAGGTAGAAATTGTCGTACTAATGTGGTTTGTTAGAGTTTTTTGCAATCAAATATTCAACTTATAACTACAAAATTATAAATTTGCCAAAACCTCCGCAAAGTGGATAAGATGGTCTATTTAAACAATTAAAAAGTCAAATAGCTAATATAATGGTCGGTTTAGACAAGTAAAAAGTCTCGTATTAACCTGATTTGTTAGGATTCTTCTAATTAAGGATTCAACTTACGGCTAGAAAACTATAAATTTGGAAAAACCTCCGCAAATCGAATAAAATGGTCGATTTAGACGGTAGCAACAATCGAATGGCAAATAGAATGGTCGGCTTAGACAGTTAATAAATCAATGGTCGATTTGGGCAGGTAAAAAGTGTAGTACTGTCCTGATCAGTTAGCATTTTCTCTAATCAACGATTCAACTTATAGTTACAAAACTAGGAATTTACAAAGATGGTCGACTTGGACAGTTGAAAAATCGAATACTGGATGATAAAATGGTCGATTTAGACAGGTAAAAATTGTCGTACTAACGTGGTTTGTTCACAATTTCTGCAATCAAAGATTCAATTTATAATTACAAAACTATGAATTTGCAAAAATCTCCGCAAAGCGGATAAGATGGTCTACTTAAACAATTAAAAAGTCAAATAGTAAATGGTCGGTTTAGACAGTAAAACATCAAATAACGGCTAAAATGGTCGATTTAGACAGATAACAAAAACAAATGGTCGGCTTAAACACACAAAAAACAAGTAGCAGACAAAATAGTCACTTAAAAATCGAATAACAGATCAAATGGTCGGTTTAGACAGGTAAAAAGTCTAGTACTAACCTGATTTGTTATCATTCTTCTAGTCGAGGATTCCTCTTATGACTAGAGAACTATAAATATAAGATGGTCAGTTAAGACAGTTACAAAATCAAATAGCAAAAAGAACGGTCGCCTTAGACGGTTAAAAATCAAATAGCGGCTAAAATGGTCCATTTAGACAGATAAAAATTATCGTACTAACGTGTTTTTTTAGCATTTTCTGCAGTCAAATTCAATTTATAGCTACCTAATTATGAAATTGCAAAAACCTCCGCAAAGCGGATAAGATGGTCTATTTAAACAATTAAAAAGTCAAAAAGCAAATAGAATGGTCGGTTTAGACAGTAAAATATCAAATAACGGCTAAAATGGTCTATTTGGACAGATAAAAAAAACAAATCGAAGATCGAATGGTCGGCTTGAACAGACAAAAAACCAAATACCAGACAAAATGGCCACTTAAAAAAAAAACGAATAGCGGATAAAATGGTCGGTTTAGACAGGTAAAAAGTCTAGCACTAACCTGATTTGTTATCATTCTTCTAGTCGAGGATTCCTCTTATGACTAGAGAACTATAAATATAAGATGGTCAGTTAAGACAGTTACAAAATCAAATAACAAAAAGAACGGTCGGCTTAGACAGTTAAAAATCAAATAACGGCTAAAAAGGTCCATTTAGACAGATAAAAATTATCGTACTAACGTGTTTTTTTGGTATTTTCTGCAGTCAAATTCAACTTATAGCTACGAAATTATGAATTTGTAAAACCTCCGCAAAGCGGATAAGATGGCCGGTTTAGCCAATTAAAAAATAGCGAATGGTCGGTTTAGACAGTTAAAAATCAAATAACGTCGAAAATGGTCGATTTAGACAGATAAAAATTGCGGCACTGACCTGGTTTGTTAGCATTAAACAGGCAATCACACCCAAACTCCACCAATCAACGGCGTGTCCATAACCATCGGTTGTTAAAATTTCAGGAGCTGAAATGAGAAAATCCACAATTGAACGGTGTACATAAAATAAACGAAAATTGTTTTTTTAAAATAAATAAAGTCTTTATTTAAACGACTGGAAATCACAACATTCATGTAATTGTCTCTTTTTTGTCTTCCAAATAATCGATTCAAAAATTAATTAATCAATTAATTAAAAACTATTCACAAATATTTACAAATCTCTAAATCTGTATCTCATTTTAATTATTATTAAGACATTAAATATAGCGTGTATTATATAAAATTTATAAGTTTTAATCACTCCACAATTATTTTTAAGTAATCTTAAATAAATTCAAGAATCACGTTTACTATTTTGGTTCAAGTCAACTATAACAATGATTGATAATAATAATAATAATAATTCGATCACACTTAGCTACACTACTAGAAATTTAAACAAAACTAACAATAAATTAGAAAGATTCGTCAATTATTATTATTATTAATTCTAATATTAAGATTTGTTAGTAATTATAGATTATTAATAATAACTATTCTAATTTGTATGGTTTCAAAAATTTCTCAACAAATAAAAACTAATCGAACCTCAATTTCCAAGCTTATTTACTTGTTAATAATAATAATAATAATAATAATGAATCACTCATAATTCTCAATTTATTTTTAATAATAAATATCACAGTGAAGTTGAATAATTCTTGGAAATTGATAGATTCGCCCTATTTTAAATAACCCTAAATTGAACAAGGAAGAAGAAAAATGAAATAAATACGCCATAAATATGCGAAAATTAACAAATTTCTAGAAAGTTAATGTTTCTTTAAAGAATTTTTTAACAGTTGAACCAACCGATGTTGACGAGGACGGTCCAGATATTGAATAATTCACTTTAAATAAATACGGTTGTATATCTTGATATGATGTATCGAAAATTAAATCAATATCAGATTGGCTCGGCATTTGCGGTACAAATTCATGACGATTCATTATTTCGGCAATATAAAAAATTTTCTCCGTTAATAATTCACCAACTTTCTCCCGACATAATTGTCGTTCACCTTCATTATTTAATGTTATTAATTCTAAACGTATTGTCCATACTTCCCATGGTATCGATTCCGATTGGAACATCCAACGTTGGGATTTTTTTTGGAAAAATTCTAAACTAATTTGTCCAATACCTGTACCACTATTATCATTATTTAAACGTAATTGATCTGAGAAATTATTAATTTCACGTTTTAATGTTTGATCTAAACGTTTCGATGAACAACATACGTAAGTTAAATCGATAAAATCACAATCAATATCGGTATAACCAACTGTACCAATTGAATAGCTCTCTTCACCGCTATATAAAAATTTACCTAATGTGCGATGAAATAATATTGTGTGGAATAAACTAGCGACAGCCTCTTCGGCTTGTCGACCTTCTACAGTTAAATCGAACACTTGCGAACGGGCATTCATTTCGGATACAATTAAAAGAAAACACAATTAAATCATAAACTTAATCACTGAATCACAGCTAAACCTGAGAGTATCGATATAATTTTAAATAAAATAGATTAAAATAGAGTAAATATAAAACAATTGCATACCCATATAATTATGAGTGCCGCAAATTGTTTTCGTTCTTTTACCGTACGGTAACCACTTTGATAATCCAAAATCAATCAATTCGATATTACCGTTATTATCTAATAGAATATTTTCCGGTTTTAAATCTCTATAAATAACACCAGCGTTATGTAAAAAATCTATAAACAAACAAATTAATAATAATTCTAAATAATAATTAACAATTACCTATAGCTAGTGCTAATTGTGCGATATAAAGTTTTATTAAAATTTCGGGTAATTTTCGGTATTTCTCCAACAATACCAACAATTCACCACCACTAATATAATCAGTTACTACAAAAAAAAAAATAATAATAATAATAATTATAATTAGATTTAATTGATTAATTACCGATAAAGAGTCGATTTTTACTCTGCCAATTATAGGGACAATTAACAATAAATGGATGATGTCCACAGGCTCGTTGTATTTGTACTTCTTCTTTAACTTGTTTAATTGAATTGTCTTCAATAATTTTCGATTTTTTCAATATTTTTATAGCATAAAATTCATCGATATATTGTTGTTTAATTAAATAAACCCGACCAAATCCACCTTTATTAATTAATTTAATTAAAATGTAATTATTTAAATCGATTTGTTGTTTTAATGGAAATTCAGGTAGGAAAATTATTTCAAGTTTTCTTGTTGGCCAATTTGTTTTATTTAAATTTTTCTGTGATGATGTTGTTAATATTAAATTAGACTCATCAAATCTGGAACAAAATTAAAATTTTATTAATTAGAATTTAAGGGTACAGGTTATATCTAAAGATCTTCTTAACGTCTTTGCTAATTTTTAATTAATTCAACCTAATCTAATCGCTCAACCGTATTTTTTTGGCTTGCCGAAAAATTAATTAGTGACAAAATTCCGATTTTAAGGGATTCGATAAAATCTCAAATNATTTGCACTGTTTACGTCAAACGCCATCTTGACAAAATAATAACGCTGGATTTCCACTCAATTTTCTTCAAGAAATCAATATTTTTTTCCAAAAATAATGCACCAATCGGAAAGAGGACAAAATTATTTATCTGTTTTAAAGCAAAATAATTAATTTTAATAAGAGAGAACAGTACCAGAAAATCATCTCAGTTTTTCGGCGATAATTCAGGCAATTTTCAAAATATCAAAAAAAACCTTCTATCTTGCCCTCTGCCTTTGTATCAGCTATCAAATGAGGGGTTGATCAATGCTTTAAAATAAAAATCGTAGGAGAAAACCTGTTGTAGCTTACGGAAGTTTTCTTAATTTTCCGGAAATCAACCGTGGAATCGGAAAATTTCTCAAAGATTTAAAAAGAACTTTTTATTCGCCATCTTATAGTATAACAATTATTACAAAATAATCAATATTGGCCAAGTCAAGAGCAAAAATATAAAAAAAAGTAGAAAAAGTCGAAAAATTATATAAGAGACATGTTAGATTTTCGTCTGTAATTCAAATTTGTATCAATCTTTTGAAAAACGGAAAAAACCGTTAGAGACCACAAGAAGTGCTCTTTTCAAAAATCTGTTTGCGGTTGTCGTAGTTTCAAGAACAAGGAAGAAATTGCGAGTTAGAAATTCACATTTTCGCCGTTTAAAATCTTGAGATGTGCTCTTAAGGGAAAAATGATTCTCCTCTATCTTAGGCTTGTTCGAAAGAGGATTTCAATCTCTATAAGAGGAATTTTATAAGTTTTGAAAATGTGAAAATTTTTAGTTTCATATTTTCCACCATAACTCAACTTATATGCGGTTTAATCAATAGCAAATTGAAAGAATTTTCCAAACTATCGAGAAAATTTCCGATCGGACCGGTAGTTTTCCCCGAAAATTAAGAGAAACGGTAAAGAATTGAGACAATTGGTCTTTCTAACGGGCCCAATAACTAGAATTTAGAGTTAAAAATTTAGCAAAAATCGTCGATCGATAATTGTCGTATAGACAACACAACACGCAACTTGTAGCAATGAAAATTGTAGAATAGCGCATGTGTTGTTGCTAGTCTCAATGATTTGGCAACAAATTCTACCACCTAGTAACAACAAAATTGTGGCACAAACAATTTCTATAAGCAATAACATTAAAAAATGTCACTACTTATAAGTAATGAACAATTAATTAGTGAAATTCGTAAAAGGCCGACATTATTTGATAAGAATTTGGAAGATTATAATGATCGAAAATTACGTTTAAAACTATGGAATCAAATATGTCAAGTAGTGATAGTGAAATGGAATGAATTGTCGATAACCGAACGACTATTGAGGCGTAATTTTTTTTTAATTATTCTTTACTAATTAATTTAATTGATTTGTTAATTAGGTAAAGAAGTACAATCGAGATGGAAGAATCTACGTTCGTGTTTTTGGCGAGATTATAATTTTCAAAAAAATGAAAAACTATTAGGAAAACCGAATAGAAAACGACGTTGGTTATTTTTTAATCGTTTATCATTCCTATTAACACCAGAACAAAAATTATTAATTAGTCACAATAAAGATAAGAATGATTGTGATCCATTAAATGATGATAATGATGATGATAATATACAAGATGATGATGAATGTATGGATGTATCAAATATAACAAAATCACCAACACCATCGTTATTATCATCAGAATTACCGATAATTGTACCGACAACTAATACAATAGAAGAAACGGCAAAAAAATCGGATTTTTATGATGAATTAATAGAAATTATTAAAGAAAAAAATAAAAATGAACGTGTCCAAGATGATAAAATTGATGAAGAAAGAATGTTTCTATTATCATTGTTGCCGCAATTAAAGAAATTCAATGATGAACAAAAATTTGTTGCAAAAATTGAAATTTTAGATCTAATGAGACGTGTACAATTATTTCAATATACAACAATTGCATCGAGTCATAATTATTGTAATTTGATAACACAACAACCACCATCGTTATCATCATCATCAAATAATTTAGAAAATAATGATCAAAATCAAACAGAAATCGATACTGTTAAGATTGAAAATATGTAAAATTATTTAAATTGTTTTAAAATTAAAATGTTTGTTTTTAATTGAAGAATTGATTAAATCTACTCGTTTTGGTCTACAAAAAGGTAAAAACCACAAAATTAATGCCTCAAAATCTCAAAATTTACGAATTTCTCTCCATTTCACGATACCAGAACTTAGACAAGTTTTTCCTGTCAGTTTTCCGACTAGGCGAACAAATTTTCCTCGAAAATAATACGAAATTCGGAAAGTTTTTGTAAAATTCTTGAAAATTTTCCGGAAAATCAACCGAATTTCACTTCTATAAATTTTCAATTAAGAATTTGTTCAAATCTGTAGGTTTAAAATTGTGAATTTTCCGGGAAACTGACAATACAATCGGAAAATCTTACAGATTGGGAAAGTGCTTTTAATTTACTGTACACTACGTGAAAACCACTGTAAAATAAGCAATTTTAGCTAAATTATGAAGAAAAATATAAGAAATTGTAAAAAAACAAAAAATTGAAACTTCCATCTGTAACTCAAAACTGCATATAAATTTTCAAAAATAAAAAACGACATCCAAAGCATCCGATTTGCCTTTAAAACACCCAAATCTGTTGTTTCGTTCTCGAGACATAGCTAAAAATGTGTTTTTGGGGGTTAACTTTAAGGGGCAATTTCACCCCCTTAAAGTAAATATGGGCAGCCAAAAAAAATATATACATCGACTATTTTTTGAAGTTCTACCTGTATTCCAAATTTTATCAAAATCGAAGGACAGTTGTGTCCCTTTCCTTGTGAGAAATCGTTTATCAAACATAGAAATTTTTAGCGTCCCGAATACTTAAGAGAAAAATTCGCCAAGAAATCTAAAAATTTGGCTTAAAATTGTCAACACTCAAGAATTGTAGTCTAAAACATCAATTATACATGAAAATTAGTCCCTGAAATGAACCAAAATTGCCTAAATTCTCCTTTCTAATCGCCAACAAACAAATCTAGCGGGTGAAATCGTCACTTAAAGTTTAGGCTCAAAAGGGGTACTTTTTGAGTTTCGCATACTTCCAGTTAAAATATTCAAACGGGGCAAACGACATTATTCTCAGGGCGAAAAATAATGTAGAAGTCCATTGTTTGCATATAGAAATGTTTATTAGGGTAGAAGTTATAAGGGTTGAATCAAGAAGCTGCCCTACGTTCACAAAGTCATAGGTTACTGCCAAGAGGAATAGCGTGGTACACATGATATATGATGTAATTAAGAAATAGATAAATATTGAAGGTTTATATACCAATTAAATCTTTAAAATTATCAAAATTAATTTAATTATAATTAATTATTAATTTACCGATAACCAATAATGTAATTTTTACCAACATTGATACAATAAAATCACAAATTTCTGTTAATCGAATAAATATAAATGGAAAGAACTAATTCAATTAGAACGGTAAATGTTTACTTTGAGAAAATCTTATTAGACAGATAAATATAGAAATAAGATCAGTCCGACAAAAATCGACTCAATTGAATAGAATTCTATAATTTTCTTCATTACTTCAATAGATCAAAGAATAAAATTTGCCTCTAATAAGAAGAATTGTAAAGATTTGATCCATCAATCCACCAATTCCCACTATAAAACAACATTAATCTTAACTAACGGATAGTTTCGATAATTTTAACGATCGATTCAAAATATCGAATATAAATCGAAATTAAACCCAATATAACTCGCCTAATATCTTCGTTAACATTTAATTTAACTTTTATATCAATTTTGTAAACAATTGACTTCAAATTTTGCTAAATATTTAAACAATACTAGCGATAATTACAACATTTTTCAATCCATCAACTTAAAGTCCAATTATTAGTGAATTTTCACCAAAAACTCCAATTTTAAGACCAATAAGCGTCCTAAAATCTTCAATTAATATGCTTTAAACCCAATTACTTCTACAAATTTATAAAATATGAGTAAATGACGACTTACGATAGATTTAATTAAAGAACAATTACCATTATTTGGCCGAGAATCATTTGAAATAACGACTGATTTTGAGATTATAACGAAATACAATCGAATATTTTAACGAAAATTACACGTACTGTGAATAAAATTGGAATCGTAGAAGACTTTATCATTTCAATTGAGACTAAAACGTAAACAAACCGAGAATCAATCATCAAAGTCACAATAAACAATAATCCATCTCAACAAGACCTCGATTAATCATCAATTTGTTCGAAAATAAATCGAATTTGAACAAAACGATTAGATCTCTTATCATTAATTTAGAAATCTAATGGAATTTTGTAGTCTAACAATATTCGAACATCAAGATATCCGAATATTGATGATGCAATCATCGATTATCAATCGTAGTTGGCCATTCATAACCTGATTTTTACGACTTGAAAAAAACCGGAATTCCACATGTCTGGCACGTGTATTGGCGATAACTGATAACAACAAGGAACTACGATAAAATTATCGTTGTTTTTTCTTACGAAGACAACTATAAATATTCAATTTTCCTTGTAATTATTGATAATATAACCTAACTTTTTTGTAAGGTTATGTTGGAAATTAAGCAAAAAAACGCTGATTACCTGCGTTTCGAATTTCGCCCCAATAACGTCGATTTTATCCAACTATACGTCGAATTTTGACTATTTACGCTATCAGATGAACGTCCACTATACCGACTATCTGTAAAATTCTATAAAAAAATAATAAAAAAATTGAATTAATTAATTTTTCTTTATAACAAACGAATAAGACGCAATTGCTTTTGTTCTAATAATAATAATAGTAGTGACAATAATAATAGTGGAGAATATAGGTTATAATTTGAATAAATCGTTTTTCTCACCTGATCGTCGTTGTCTATTGGTTTATGTTTGTAAACACCATCAACACTAAAATTTACAATTGACGATTGTGTTGTTCTTATTGATTTATTATTGCCCATGTAAATTTAATTGTTTAATAAAAATTCGGTTGATTTGTTCAATAAAAACAACCATAATTCTATTTATGGTGGAAAATTAAATACAAACAGGGGAAAATAAGTTAAACGACCCCAAAAACTCGTTTTCTTTTCTTCTCTGTTTGTCTCTGTGTGTGTATTTTTAATTACTGCACAGGGGAAACGTCGCCGAGTGGAGATTCTAGGGATATTTCGTCTGGCAAGATGGCGGAGTGGGAGCATTGATTTGATAGTAATGGCGATAGCAGCGCCACTGCGCAGATGGCAAAACTACAATTGGTAATTTTAATGAAGTTACTAAATTTGTAAGAAGTTAGGGAATTTTATTCCAACAATCATTGGATTTACTATAGTTTATCTATCAAACTATAGTAAATTTAGGGATGAAGTGGAAAGTTTTGAATTAATCTCCGTACACGGACCCAATTGAGTTTTTTATTTGGCAGAAAAGTTACTAGATACACCTATAGTGGCGCGAAATTTTAAAATACCTATATCGATAGAAATATCCAAGATAATCAATCAAAATAAAAAATTATTGATTGACAATTAAAATAACAATTAAAACATCCCTGATTTTTGTCACAAACTATTAGGGAGTTTTGTTTTTTAGGTTCGTGTCAAGATTCCATTAGGACCGTGTACTGAGTTTAGACACTTACGCCTCTTTATTGAAAGCGGCAAATTTAAATAAACAGTAATAAAACGGTATATTACACAAAAAAATTCAATAAGTTGTAATGAAAATCAACAAAACAAAGTCAAGAAAACCTTTTAAAACAAAATTCGTTAAAAATAAGAAAGAAATATAAAATTTGAGGTTATATTGTTAATCTATAAACCAAGGCCTGCTAG
>JACDRP010000638.1:0-29911 GCA_013841185.1 Hycleus phaleratus | reverse complement strand
CGAATAATTAAAGTATCTGGTACAAAATTCAATTGATATGTAAAAACTGGAATATTGGTTTAGTTTAAATACAAGGGTGCTGAATTAGGGAAAGTCTTATTATTTCATAAATTTATAAAAGGGACCCTGAAGATGCTCATTTTAGATAATTCAGGGATTTGAAACCGAGCCCGTTAAATGATTCAAAATGACTCGAGAGAAACAAGAGGAGTATCTTTGAGTTTTACTTGACTCATGTTTAAAAGCGCCAACATCGTCAAATATGCTCCAAGATCCTTCAATAAATCCTCGTTTTTTTCCGAATTGCTCGCCAAATAATAGAAATTTCCACATAAACTTTTAGTTAAACATTCCTGTATTCCGTGAGGCTGTCTGGTAAATTTAATTCTTCCAACCCAATAAAACACAAATCATGTGTACTCTTCGAATTTCGTATCAAAACTTACATAATGTGTTGTATTACGTGACCTAGAAGGAATACGGAATTACGCCACACGTACAAATGTAAGAATTAGGAAAAAAAAATGCGTGGAACGAATAGAGAGACATAATGTCAAAAGTAAAGAGTCGGAGACAGCAAAATAATTTCCATACTCCAACATCAAATGAATATAAGGCGATGATATACGGCAAGTTGGGAAACTTTGTCCGTTTTTTTCGTTTTCTCAACAATTTATGAAAATGAAAAAATGTCAAATTGTTGTAAAAATGATTTATTTTATATTTCCCATTCGTCGCATGCTTTGTGTTAAGTCGAAGATGGTGTACTGATAAAAACCATCAATTTCCACGTTGAATCCATTTTCGTCTCGGTTTTTCCCCAAATCCACACACAGATAAGTCGAAATCATTTGATTGTTTTTTTTGTTCGACTCCAACTGCCAATGAATTCATTAACTTTCAATCTCTTTAAGTATCGAGCTTTGTAGTTTTATCCAAAAACTCACTAGAAAGTTTATTTATTCAAAAACACCATTCTAGAATAGGGGTTGTTGTAGTGAAGCACGATCTAGACTAACTAAATTACCATAACAGTGCTGGCTGAAATAGAGCAATGACTGATAAAGAGAATAAAGAGGAAGGCAGAAAAAAACTAACTTGAAGTATATCAGCAATTTTCGTGAAAATGAACGTGTCATTTAACACTGTCATAAATACCGACCCGAATTTCATAGAATTCTGAAAGTGCAAAGATAGTACGTGTATTAAAGGGGGTGAAATACTTGACACTCATGCAAATGTGTCAAATTGAGTCGGCAGCGAAACACTATCCATCTTCAAACTTTCCGTTTGTTTGTTCGTAATTTCTTGCTTACTAAAGAGCTATAAACAATTACAACAATATAATTTCAGGATGTTGCCTTCTGGACGTACAAGTTAAGATGTTGACAAGAGGAAATATACAACAGATGACTACTACTAGAATTCTATTCTAACAAGTTGAAATACTCTTGAAACGTCCATCCAACTGCAATTATTTGATGAAATCATTACAGCACTGGAGCGGACGAGCTTTCAGGAGTCAACGGTGCAAACTTTCGATTCTTGTTAGAATTATGTTGGGCGATTTTTTCAGTACTCAAGTCACTAAAGAGAAATGCGGCGGTGTCGGCAATTCATCAATTTCAGTGACTTAAAACAATCGATAGAACTAGACAAGACACGTGTATTTGAGGACAGCAATAAAGCCCAAAGGCTCCCTTAACTGCACAATCATTGGGTGCGGTATTGTTAATTCTCGTTTAATCAATTTGACCGTTGTTATCCCTTATGTCGCTACCCTTAAGGGCGATTAAGTGTAATTTATTTATTGAATTTTAAGAGTAGTAAACATTTGTTGTATTGTAAGAGGGCCAGATTTCCAACAATAGAACTCTATTGATTGCCTCTTAGAGCCGACGTATTAATTTCTTAACACATTACTAAACAATAGAACATAAATTCTAACTGTTGTAACTATAACTAGTCGCGAAATTGGCTAATATCGGAATAATGCTGGCTTTCATTTCACAAAAACAATACGAATAGAAACGTGTCACTTTATNTTATTTTCGTTTAATGATTTCCACGATACACAAAAAATAATAATTGTACGTTAAGGGTCCAGGAGAGGCACATTTTCGCCCTTTCGCAAATTTACAATCATCGTTCGATAGACTTATCAGAAGTCAATCGAGAGACAATCAAGTTGGTTCTACTTTCATCTAGCCAAAGCCTCATCATCTGCGATGTTATTAGAATGTGAATTTTCGGAAAACGTACAAGGAAATTGAAACGGGTACGACTCAATTCTCTTAACTTTCCTTGATCGATCTATATGTGTTTCCTTTGATTTTATTGATTACAGAAAGATGATTTTTCGCAACTATCGGGAAATTCGGTCGGATTTTCCAAATTTCTTGGCTTCATTTCTGGACAGATTTCGATTCTATTTCGTTCCATTTCGATATGTTTTGGTGTTTTCGAGACATTGGAGATTAAATATGGAAAATTACGTGTTAACGTTTAGTCTTGGCGTTGAAAAGTTTCGAAACTATCCCTGTTTGTGTTCAACTAGAATTCGATTTATGATTGGAAACTTTTGTTATTTCCTCTAAAACTTCAATTATAACTTTATTTGTTTATATCGCGAATGCATTCTTCATTTTTTTTTTTTTGGACGATAAACTTTCAGTATTGCCAATTCAATTTGATGGATACGGGCAAAACACAAAGGTCGATCTAATTTCCATACAACACTTTCGTGTTGTCGCCCGGTTTTTTCGATAGGGACTACAAATATCCGCAAGGATTTCCAAGTTTGGGCATAAATGAATTTCAACGAATGTTGTATCTAAGTTGGACATTTTTTCAATATTTCCGAGGATTTAAATATTATTTAATTATTTTAAAAAATGACACAATCGAACTCTATTGAAAATGTATTAAATTTTGATTTAATAAAGCTAGAGTTCGTAACGATTGAATTAGATACACAAGTTAGGAAGCAGAATGGAATATAAAAAAAGTCTTAAGGAAATTCCTTTAGTGAACCTATTAGAAACTAAGTAATTGAATTTGTAATAGAATACTGAAACTTGAGAAAAACGACACGAGTACACGAGATTTCTTTCAAACAGATGTTGCAAACTTTTCTCCGTTGTTGAAAATTAGATGAGTTTTTTCTGTTTTTTTCGAATCGAAAAATTACAATAAACGTATTTTATAAGTTTTCTAATTTGAATGGCAATTATCCAACTAACCACTTATCTAAAATTGTTGATGTTCTGTTTTAATACTCAATTTATTGTGACAATAAATTATAATTACTGCGTTTAATACAACATAGAATAATTACGCTTTTATATATTAATGTTTATGACCTTTCATATTATACCTGTTATGAATCTAAAATTATAACCAAGTGGGATAATAGTCAAAAACCAGGTGGATGATGTGCAAATAATATTTAGGTCGTCTTTGAACGAAAATAACATCAAACTTGCAACTGTCTAGTTTATCCAGTTCCTTATTGCAGTCGAATTTGAAGATTTCGTACCGTGCTTTTCACTTAAAATAATTTGTATGGAAATTCTAAAGATTTACAGGAGGGTCCTTCAAAATTTGAGCCTCGTAGCTCATCGTTAAAGTGGTCAAAAAACGCTTCAAATATGAGTTACACATGTCAGATGACTCAGAATATCTAAAGAATGCTCCCAACATTTTTTTTTCTCGATTTTATTCTGAAATAGGTAGAAATATTTTGTATGAAATGGAGAAAAATGGAAAAAATACGTAGAGAACCTCCTTGAGTAATTATGAGTAATTTGAGGTGCTTAACTCGTTCACAGAAATCGCAACTGTAAGTAACACGAGCGTTTTTGACCAACTTGCCGTTGAGCTACGCGACTCAAATTTTAGTAAAATCGTCTCCAAGGACCCTCCCATGAATCCAATTGCTCGTCAAATAATCGAAATTGTCATATAAACTATACACTCAAAAGTATGTAGTTTATCATTATTTGGCTAGCGATTTTGAAAATATTTCAAAGATTTATAGAAGGGTTCTTGAAGATCATTTTACCAAAATTTGAACCTCGAAGCTCATTGGCAAGTTGGCCAAAAAACTCGTTTCTAACCATGTCGCAATTTCTAGTATTACTCAGAATGACTAAATAATGCTTCCAACATCGATTTTTTCGTTTATTTTCCCATTTTTTATGCAAAGGTAGAAATATTTTGAAGAAAATCACGTGGAGAGCATCCTTGAGCCATTCTGAGTCATTTAACTCGTGCTCAGAAATCGCACCATTAACGAAAACGAGCGTTTTTGGCCAACTTGCAGTTGATCTGCGAGGCTCAAATTTCGGTAAAATCATCTCCAAGGACCCTCCTATGAATCGTTAAAATATTTTCCAAATCGTCAAATACTCCAAGTTTCCATTTAAACTACATGCTTTTAAGTGGAAAGCACGCTATAGTAAATGTTGCTTAAACAGAAGTTGTTAATAAAAATTAGAATGTCGACACAATGCCAACCGCAGATGCTTGTTGTGAATTTCTTGTGAAACTTTTCTTTCTCAGTTGTCGTGCATTTGTGATGTTTATAGGGAAAGTTCTAGGATATAAATTATAAGAGATTTGTGGAAAGGCAGCTAGACTCTTGTTAATTTCGTAAATGCAGAAAGAAGACGATTCTTGCTTCTTTTTTGTCAGTTATCAAATTATCAATTCGAAATCAAGAATTGTAAGTTGTGCAAGTTTGAATAAGTTCTCGATGAATTGTAAAATTTACAAGTTGTTAATTTGGATAGAATTTCTATGTTAAAAGACTGAAGTTATGAATTCATTGAATGGGCGTGATACGATTAAACAAATCGTCGACCATAAATTTGAAGTACGTTGAATTAACAGGAAATTGAAGCACTAATCAGATTGACTTTCCATAAAATTTCGGCTTTTGGGGCAGTTTTGTCAAAAAAATGCCTAGTTCTTCTAGAAAGTTAACGAATTTTCAAGCCACTTTCCCAACTTTCCCAACAGATGAAGAAACTTCAGAATACCTTTCATTTCTACTGAAATTAGTCTTGGAAGTACGTTAAATGAATAAAGAAATTGAATTTCCGTAAAATTATAAAATTTCCAGAGTTCTCATCAGTTTTGTAAAAATTGCCTAGTCTTCCTAGAAAATCGAAGCCACAAATTTTCCAACTTCTCACGAGAGCTAAACAATTTTCCAAAATCCTGCTCGTTACTCTAACCATTTTCTGAACAAACGAAGGAATGTTTAATTAAACTTCAGATTCAAGAATACCACCCAATTCCACTAAAATCAGTCTTGAAAAAACATTAAATTAACAAGGAGCTCTATTAAATTGGCTTTTAAGGAAGTTTTTAAGGAAACGAAATAATTTTGCTTCAGTTTCAACGCTTCTCTAATAGGCGAACAAGTTCCAGAATACCAGTCTTGAAAGTACTCACGTTAAAGTAACAAAAAATTGAAGATTTAGATTAATTTTCTATACAACTAACGCGATTCTTATCAGTTTTGCAAGCAGTTTTACTAGACAATCACAAATTTTCAGAGAGTTGAGGTTCATTTTTCGAATGCTAATAAACGGAAACAGAGGTACTCTATGGAAATTCAAGTTCCAGAATACCACCAAGTCGGGCAAAATTAGCTCCGTAAGTCTCTTAAATCGAAAAACTGAAGTTCCAATTAGATTATCACTTTCGTAAAGAAACTCCTTCGTTCGCAACCGCAAATTTTCCGAGTTTTCAAGAAAACCATCGTTTAAGCTAACAAATTGAAAAACACGTCCAATTAAACTTCGAGTTCCAGAATACCACCAATCCTACCGAAATCCCAATAAGAGCTGTTACTGATAAATGTTTGAACATTATTTTATTATTCCCGTTGTAATCATTGTCGTTTTAATTAGCGTTAATACAATACTTGGAAATTCTCTCCAATTACGGATGAGGGAATTGAATTTCAGGCTACATAATTTCGCTTTACGTAAAGCTCAGACAACAGTAACTATAGAAGTATGCTTTATGTGCATCTAGGTATAGAAAATGATCTGCAATTACATCGTTAAGTATGCATTAAACTACAAATTATGATTGACTATGTTGAATCGAATTTAAAAGTGTCTCTATTGTTAACTGGGATTAGAGTCTGTAAAGAAAATTTACATTTTTTTAAAATAAAATCCTCGCATTAGTTATTAATTATTCCGTAAAGTCTTCACAAACACCTGACGACTATTGAAAGTCTCCTAACAAAACTACAAGAATTAATTAGGCGAAAAAAGTCTTCAGCTTTTCTTTCAGTGTAATCTCTCAAATGGACGTTAGAAATAAAAAGAAGAACGTACATTTCATTGTGCAAAATTTCACAAATACCGGTTCGTTATAAATATAACAATTGTGTGCCGGATTTTCAATTTGCGAATATTTTCTAAACGAGTTTTTATTGTATTGATATCCGAAAGAAAGACGTGTTGATTGAATGGAAATAGATAGAGAAAGGGGCGCAATCTTAACCGAATTAATAACAGTAATGGTGTTTTAATTTTCTTTTGTGCGCCGCTATAATTTGATATTCTTTTATTTTAAAAATCAAAGAACTCATTAATTCTTTATTGTTTCTCAACTTTCCTTACTCTTTTCGTTCAATTATATTTCTACAACAACGTTCGGCTGTTTTTTCGAGAAAAAAAACCGCGTACTTATAACGAACGTATTTTATTTCATCCGACTTCCATTTAAGTTTGAAACTCGAATTATTCTGCATACTCAATTGTTGATAATATTCTTTTTCAAATAAAGTACTATAGAGAAGTTTCACTGTGCATTCTCAATTGGTTTATTTCACGTAATTTGCAGCTCTACTTTACTGTTCTTTGCGTATTGTTTTGTAATTTACTACAGTATTTTACACAATTATTAGGCAACTTCAATCGTATTTTATCGATAAAACATGCGCTTTAAGGGCCGGGCTACAACTCCTTAAATTAGCTTCTCTGACAACTTTTTATAAGTGACAATAACTATCTAATTTTTTCAAAACTTGTAAGATTCTGGGATTCTTTATGTACGTAGAAAATGTATATTTTGAGACTGTAGAATTTGCACAATTTTCTATCAATTCAAAACTGAATTGTTGAGGAAAATATAAAAAGACATGCTCTGAATTTTCCTCTACAACTCAAAATTGCTACAATATCTCCAAGAATGGTAGAACTCGTGTTGTGGAGCCTCAAATGCTCTTTCCAACGAGCCCTAATACTTGATTGTAGAGTGGAAAATAAAGGAGAAATCCAATATTCCATTTTTATCTATGTTGTATCTTTGAGATAATCTAACAATAAATAGAGACCAAATTTATAAGCCGACAAAAGTTTAATCAACCTGTACATAACAGCAATACTTGTACATAGATTCATCCATTATTTCAGTCCCTGTTGATTTTGTTCGTACACCACTACGGATAATCCCACCCCTATTGTATACGTTCATACTTATTGATAGAGATAGTGGAACAACCCCATCATTATTCTGGTGATTTCTGGAAAATTGCCTTGCCACAGGCGTAGAACATACGTACATCTAAACATGAAATTATCCCCCTATCGATCCGAAACTATTTGTATTAACCGACAAACAAATAAATCTAAATGTTAGTATAGTGTGGATCGTTCACCTGTTCTGTTATTATTGGATTAAGTGATAATTAGTTTTCCGCCAACTTTCTTATTTACTTTCGATTCGATTCCGTTTCTCTGGATTTGTTCGGAAAACTACAACTCATGGGGTTGTTTTTTTTTTAATTTAATGATTAAACGTGAAAATCAATAGTGTGCATCTACTAATAAAAAGATAATGACGATGATGATGTCCAATAATTCGAAATGTAGTTAGAGCTGTCAATTGAACGAGCTCGTAATTGGATGTTGTAGATGGGAGGCAAAAAACGACAAGTACTGATAATTTCCTCAATTACACACATTATGATGGATGAAATACAGGGGCGATCTAAAAAATAGAAGTATCAATTCCGGGAATCCCGAAAGGTCAGTTTACTAAAATTTGAACCTCGTAGCTCATCGGGAAGTTTGCAAAAATTATTGTCCAGCCGGTTCGACATTTTTGGCAATGGAAATGGCGCCGGAATGACTTGAGGATCTGAGTTTTTAAAGAAACATGGATTAAAATGTGAACAGTCATTCACCTCCTTAGTTCTAGTGGTATTCTGGAGAATAAGAATTCCCGAACAGAGAGGCGAATGATTGTCCATTTCAATGTTTCACGTTCGGCCTGTATTCTCCCGTAGTTCAGCATCCCCGTAGAAATTAGTTTGAATTTTTAATGTTTTCAATTTTATAGAATCTCGTTGGAATTTATCGAACAAACTGCCACTCAGAATCAAATACACGCAGATAAAGTACGTTATTTTTTAAATATTTTTACTCGTGAATAATTTTTACATTATTTATTCGGATTTAGCCGGAAATTGTGCTTTAAAAATAGATTAACAGTATTGGAAAAACGCAATTTCTGGTTGATTAGGCGAATTTAAACCAAGTTAAAAAAACCACTTGAATTTTTAAAAATCACCAACTCAATCCTATCAAAACGAAACAGTCTCAACAAGTTGCCGTAATATTGTTTATAGAAATCCATACAAGTCGAATTGAATTCCGTGTATTTACTATAACACAGAGCTTTTTTGTGCAGTAAAATCCACATACATATTCAACAAATCTCGTTTTTACGGCCTATTGTAAAGCTCATTTTAGTGTTTTACAAAGTTGTTATACCACTTCTTTACACGAAATGTAAAAACTAAAGTTTGAAACTTTATCCATCCGATTTACTAAATAATTACACAAAATACTCAAGTTTCCTCTTTTCATTTACTCTCGCATTTCCAACCGAAATCTCCATAACTAGACGAAGAAATTTAAATTCTCTCCCAATACAACTATGAGTAAATATCAGAATCGTGAAATAGATCCGCTTGTATAATTAGTTTTTTTGTGTTTTATTTGAATGGGGCAGTCGGAAATAGGAGATTTGTTCGACTAGACGACAAAGGCTTTAAGAACTTATGTAGAACTATTTTAAATGAAGTGGATAATAGAAAAAGTATCTTCAATTTTTAAACGACAACGGAACAGGAAACGCTCCAACGGCAGCGAATTATTCTTTGAAAAATTCAATTTGTTTGTCTTTCTATTTTATTACAAAAACGTTGAATTAATTATTCTGTTTTCAGTTTATTTTTATAAAAATAACTCTTGAATCGTAAAAAATTATATTCAAGCTTTCAACTGGCAATCTTCATCATTATTGCTCGAATTGTCTCGAATTCAAGGATTTTGCTTACAGTTGCTACAATTATCACGAAATTATGCTTTTCGATCGTTTTATTGTTCAACTCTCAGAACTTATCAACAATCCAGAACTGGTAAAGTTTCTAGTTTGTTTACTTTAACTCAAATAATAAGAGTAAAGTTGAAAAAATATAAAATTCTAATTTAAAAAATTCGACTTCTAAAACAACCGGAAGCTCAAACTTGTAATATTTGGGCAACGCTAATTTCCTTACTTCAAATTAGTTGTAGAACTAAAGTAATTAGTTTTGGCCTCCTGTAGATCTTCGAACAAGTTTAAAAGCTCTAATTATGTTTCTATGCTCTCTCTATAGAAATTTGTTAATAAGACGAAAATTGTGTCCAATTTCGCCGACTTCTTGGTAAGATCGACACGTAAAATACTGTGTGAATTGCGACTAATTTCCTTGTGACAACTAGACAACTGAAATTTCAGCACAGTGTGGATTCCATTAGTTCAGAACACGTACATTGTTGTTATTTTCTATCTATTTTCTTTGAACGAAATTCAAGCTTTACCGATGATGTCTCACATTCAACTATTGTACGTTCTTTGAATGATGATAAATATTGTAGAGAATCAAGAACAGGTTAATATTCTGCAATTTTTCCGCGTGTACAGGTCTTTTGTTCGCTTTGAAAGTTGACGGTGTAAAAGGGCGGAATATTCGATTTTAACAAAAGTTTTAACAATTTCTCCATAGTTGTTCAAGTAACAAGACATTTCTGGCGCTTAAATATTGTGTTATTTGGAATTTTTTCATATTTATTGAATTAAACAATCGTCCCTGTTGCGAATGACTGACGGTATTCAATTTTAAATCTATTACGGCACAATGATGGAATTACTCGCAGTCGTGTATGCTGCAAGAAATCCAATTTCCTGCACTTTTATCGTTTATATATTGAATTTGATTAGATTTTTTAAAATTCAATAGAGTATTAGTTTTGTAAATAATTCCTAACAACTTTCAACAGTCTAAATTGAATTGTTTGAAATTTGCTTAAAAATGATTAAATGACAACACTCCCTATATTTCGATTAAATTTTAATCTGACTTAAAACAGACAGTTTTTTTCTAGACGTTCATTCTTCTTCGCCGTTCTTTCGTTCATATTTTAATTAATTTCGTTGTGTTGATCCTTCTAGCCGAATTTTAACGATCAATTCAGCAGACTAATTAGATTTTCTTTTGCACAATCTAACCATCATCGTTAGAAACGATTATGTAATAAATACTCGAGTCTGTTAAAGTAAATTTTTGGGGAAACTTTGATAAAAAGCGATAATCTGATTCATTGTCGCAGTTAATTCATTCGAATTGTGCTTTGATTTAGTGGACGCGTCAAGAAAAGCGTCGATGTAAGCAGCGATAAAGCCGTTTTTAAAGCTCTATAGAAGATGAGGCCAATATGTTATCGTCTGAAAAAAAATTATATACGGTTTGTTGTATAAAAACATAAAGATCCATCAGATCGGCCATAAATCTGCTGGAAAATCAATTTAATATTTACAGCACCTAGAGCCAAACAAATGTTACAATTTTCCAACAAAAAATCTATCCACATATGGAGACAGTATCGGGATTATGTGCTTGGAAGTTGTAGATTTCAAAGGCTGAAATTACACGATGTTAAGATGATGTAAATGTTAACCAAATTGGTCGAATTTGTTCAACCATTACAGCAATTTAGTCCGGCGAGGATTGTCGCAATTTGAGACCCGGCAGTGTAAAACGATGCCAGTTAATACCAACAAACTTTGATCATATATTATCAATGTACATTCAAAGTTGTAAAGTTTGCAATATTTTCGAATTGACGATTAATACGCTTAAAATTCTATTATTTCGTCTTGATCAAGAAAATGTTTAATGAGTCTATAAAGTAGACCGGCAATATTTCATATACAGAAAACTTAAAAGTAATTCGATTAAATTTTATAAAATATCGAGCTGTCAGGAAATTTTCAATAATTTAAAGGTGATGGACAGGAGCAACCAACTCTATCGACACAGACGTTTGACTATTCGAATAGATGTGGCAATTTCCATGAAACCACACCGAATTGATTCAAGTATCTTGGAATTTTTTGTTCCAACGTTCGAATACTGTAACCGCATTTTTTTCGTATTAATTGAAAAGCACTCAAGAGACCGTTGATTAACTGAAACTTGAACATTTTCATTAGTAGCACGACGTACAAAAAAGGTTTCACCTGAAATCTATCAAGAGCAAGCTGAATTATTACTCTCCATTATGAATTTCTGGGCATTTCTAATGAATTGACGGCTTCTTCTTTATTATTTTGATCAGTTTGCAATCAAATTAAATTTGACGACTTTTACGTTTCTTTGTCAATTAATTAAAACTGAGAGTTCCATTTGGAAAACGTGCGATTTATGGTTGGAACAGTTTTATCGTTTCCATTCGAGATTAGTGTCAGATGCGTCCAAAAGCCGCTCACAAATCATTACGAAACTTTCAATGCCATAAATCATAACCGCCGACCCTGTCTTGTAACTTATAAAAGATTCACAATTGTCTGCAACACTCTTCTCAATTTATATCGAAATAGATAAAAGTGAAACTAATTTCGACCGAATTTTTACGTTAAAACCAACTTAACCACCACTATTCTTCCAGTAGAGTCAAGTTTTTTTGATAATAATCGTCGGAAACAGATGGTGTACTGTCACTTACTTTAATATCGGTTGTTAGAGCGGCTATGGAAAAAATAAACTGAAACACATCAGCTTTCAAGTCATCCATTTAATTCCTAACGTAAATTTGGTGGCGGCGCTCTAACGTAAAGGTAGCTGTATTACACATTTTGAAATTTAATTTAAACCCGACTACAGATGTGCTCCCTACAATCTCTCCTTTTTTCCCTCTTGTATATCTCTTCGTTGCTCCTACGACAATTATTTAAATTTTGAATGACGGTTTTCATTATCTTAACAGAAACAGAACGTACATAATAAAGTTTGTCAAAGTAAGTTCTTTTTTGACAAAAATGAACCAACAAGCGAATCAATCCTGTGGGATTATTAAAGCAGACGTTTATACAGAAAGTTTATAAGACTTTAGCGGATCAAGAAAAAAGTAAAACGATATTAGAAGATGTGTTTGCTTTTTTTTTTAATGTAAAGTCTGCCTTCTTTTATTGTAGTTCGCGGGAAATTTCAGCCGTACTTACTCGAAATCTAATAAAGTGACAAAATGGAAACAATTGGAAGCATTTTAATATATCTTAAAGAAATGGAAACGGAAATGGAAATAGAAAGCTTCGAATACATTTATGAATCATTAAAATATCGATATTGGCTAAATTATAGGGCAAAATATCAAAAAATTGTAACAAAATATTTGTAACTCAGCGTTCAATTGAATTTTTTCAAAGCAAAAACGCTCTCAAATACTCCTTAAAATGCTCTTTCTAGTGTTATTATAATCATTAAAACATACCATCAAGTAAGCGAAATATTGATTATAAATAGCGGAATTTTTCGGGCACCGATTCAAAAGAAAAAATCAAGATTTTGTCAGTTTTCTGAAAATCTAATGAGTTTACTAAAAAAAATTTGACAGTTTGGAAAAATGCTCTCAATTTGCTACATACCGTGAGAAAATCATTGGAAAATTGGTAATATTGGCTAATTTATAGGGGAAAATATGGAAAAAATATAACAAAACGCATGCTACAAGATTGTTCTCTGTAGCTTAAAATTTTATCGACATGATGCAGAACAAAAATGCCCCGTAATACTCCTCAAAATACTTTCTCTAACATGCCTTATTCATTGCAATATGTCATCAAACAAAGAAATTATCGATTATTATTTGGTATTTTTCAATCAAAAGAAAAAATGTCAAGTAGCTCAATGTTTAGTTAATTTTTTTCTAAACCAAAAGAACGTTAGATACTACTTAAAATGCTCTTTCTGACGCTGCTCAATTCTTTACTGTATCTTTTCAAACAAGGAAGATATCAATTATTAAAAATTGAAACTTTTCAAATAGCGAATCACAAGGAAAGATGTAATGTGAGTCCTGTAATTGTGGTCAATTTTTCAGAAAATTAACAAATCTATTGGAAAATTTCTTGCAGATTGACACAGCTCTTTCAATTTGCTATAATCTTCGAGAAAATCATTGGAAAATCCGTAATATTTGTCAAGTTACAGGGGAAAATGTGAAAAAATTAGGGAAAACATGTACTGCAAAATTTTCCTCTGTAGTTCATTATTTAGATTTTTTTTAACAATACTACTACTTAAAATACCCCTTCTAACGCTGCTGCATTCTTTACTGTATCTTATCAAACAATGGAGATATCAATTATTAAAGATTGGTATTTTCCAATAGAAAATCAAAAGAAAAGATGTAATGTGAGCCCTCTAATTTCTGTCAATTTTTCGGAAAATAATAAATTTATTGGAAAATTTCTTGCAGGTTGACAAAGCTCTTTCAATTTTCTATAAACTGCGAGAAAATCAATAGAGAATCGGCACAATTTACTAATAATAAGTTACAAAGGAAAATATGAAAAAATAAGAAAAAGATCTACTCTAAAATTTTCCTCTGTAATTCAGTATTCAATTAGAATTTTTTTTAACAAAAAAAAACTTAGTTACTAATTAAAAAGCTTTTTCTAACGCTGCTGTATTCTTTACTGTATCTTATCAAACAAGGAAGATATTAATTATTAAAAATTGATATTTTTCAAATTGAGAATCAAAAGAAAAGATGTAACATGGGCCTTTTAAATTCTGTCAATTAAAAAAAAAATTAACAAAACTATTACAAAATTTCTTGCAGGTTGACAGCTCTTTTAATTTGCTACAAATCGCAAGAAAATCTTTAATATTTGTTGAATTGTACGGGAAAATATAAAAAAAAATTAAGAAAAAACATGTAAGTCCAAATTTTCCTCTTTGGTTGACTGTTCAGTTAGAATTTTTTGAAACAAAATGAACCTTAGATACTACTTAAAATGCTCTTTCTGATGCTGCTAAATTCTTTACTGTATTTTATAAACAACGGAGATATCAATTATTAAAAATTGGAATTTATCAAACAGCGAATCAAAAAGAAAGATGTAACGTGAGACCTCTAATTTCAGTCAATTTTTCGGAAAATTAATAAATCTATTGAAAAATTTCTCACTAGTTGACAAAAACTCTATAAATTTACTATAAACTGCGAGAAAATCATTGGAAAATCCCTAATATTTACTAAGTTGTAGGAGGAAATATGAAAAAATTAAGAAAAAGCATGTACTCCAAAATTTTCCTCTGTAGCTCAGGGATCAGTTAGAATTTTTTTAAACAAAATGCCCCTTCTAACGCTGCTAAACTTTTTATTGTATTTTATCAGACAAGGCAGATATCAATTATTAAAAATGGTATTTTTTAAACTGCGATCAAAAGAAAAGATGTCAATTTTTCAGAAAATTAACAAACTTATTAGAAAATTTCTTGCAGGTTGACAGAACTGTTTCAATTTGCTATAAACTACAAGAAAATCAATGGAAAATCCGATTTTCTAAGTAATAAGAGAAAATATGAAAAAATAAAAGAACATATACTTCAAAATTTTCCAATGTAACTCAGAGTTCAATTAGTTTTTTTTTTTAATAAAAAAGCTCTTGAAATTCTCTTTTTAATGCTATTACATCCACTCCAACATCTCATCAGAAAAGCAAGATATGGATTATTAAATATTGATAATCAATATTCAAATTTCAACGCATTTCTCTCATATAATTTCCGGTAGATTAAAAACATCCGGAAAGAGAAACAAAACTGCCAAATTTTGCGCAGTTCCACAGTCGCAAGTACCGATTTTTACAGTTCTACGCTTCATTGCAATAATGTTTTTAAAGTAGTTTCAAAGTCACTTTAACTTCATAAATACTACAACAGAAATCGAGATCGGCACAACTGTAACTGCAACATTTTATTTAGACAACATTTTTACTGCTTCTATTACAATTTCCAAGTATCGTTCGACTTTATTCGACAATTATATTTCACGATCAAGTTCAATCTTGATCTAAAATGACTAAGGGTGGTTTTAGTTTTGATAAGCAACATCTGAGCCAGTGTTAATTATACGTTGATTCAATAAAGAAGAAACTCAAAGCGATAACAATTTGGTTTGTTTTGTAACATTCACAATTGTCGACATTGTTTAAAGAACATGATGAAAGGATTCTAGTTCCACGTGTCAGATACTGGCTAGGTGGCAAGTTTTGTAATTAAACCATACTAATGTTAGATGTGTATTGTTTTGTTATAATACTAGAAAATCTACTCAGTTTCCCAAGACAATTGTCTCGTCACCACATCTTTGTCGAGCTCGTAAAATTTGAATAAATTTAATTAAGACTTTCAAGAATTGTTAAATTATTAAAAAAAACAAACACCCAAAATTAATTCTACTCACTTGGATAATGGTTATGGTTAGTTGTGTTATTTGTAGCCGATGGTTTATCTCGTCCCATTTCTTCCTCTGATTTCATAATTTCTTCGCCGGTATCACAATCTAAATCCATAAGTTCACCGTCAGACCACGCCACACTGATTTCTATTTAAAAAGCCGTCTTCAAGAATCTACAAAACCGACACCGATGCTTTTAAATCATTTATAATAAACACTCAGACATGAATTGATACGTTAATAATACCGATTAAAGCACGATAATTATTAAAAGTCAATTGATAATTACATTAAAAGCTTAATGTTTTCAGGAATACACGATCGTATTGAGAGATAACAGCTCCAGTTGCTTGAAGGAGAAATGAACTGAAGAAGTCTCGTCCAATTTCTTGGATAAACTTTCAAGTTGTTTTTCTTTTATAGGCGATACTGTGTTGTAAAAACGATCTACCACTTCCTGTAACAAAAAAAATACGCTGTTTTAAGACTGAACTTGACACAATTTCAGCTAGAAGTATCGAATTTAACTACCAAATTTAACAATTAGATTAGCTTTACTTATAAATTAAAGATCACGAAATCTGCTGTAAATCCCAATAACTCGTCTTAATCCCCGGGAAAAGCGTTTAAAGTTAGAATTCGAAAACTATCAACCCTAAATTGAATCTAATACAGATAGGCAAAACTATAGTTTAAAGATAACTCCCAACTAAAGTTTCGGCAAATATTCCAGCAAAAGTTGGGCCGGGTAACTCATCGGGAAGTCACTCAAGATATTTTGCTTGAGCAATCAACTACACACATGAGCTAAAGGCTCCAACTCTTGCTAAACTGTTTTATGGGGACTTCTTCACAAATCCTTCAAGAATTCTCTAAATTGCTCACTAATAATAGGGCATATCTTTAAAATGGACCACCCGGTAGATAGAGTGGATATTTCGCTCAGATTTCCCAGAAATAGAGAAATCTTTTAGAGATTTCACGATTAAAATCATTATAACTAATGCGTTGTAACAGAGTGCACTTAGCGGTTTGCCTTAAGAGAGTAACATCATTTTCGTGAAACTTCCATTTGCAAGAAATCTTCCACTGGCCTTGTTGTTTATTAATTTTCGTGAAATTTTCCATCCAAATGAACAAACCATTCAATTCTGGCTACAATAATTCTATTGAATTTTGTTAATAAAAAACCGGCCGGTTTTAGGGATGGAAAAAATTAAAGACTTAACAAGATCGCTGACCCGTTTCGTGCAGGACCTATTGGAAAAAATCGCCCATAATGGTTGGGCGGTTAAAGCACATTTTCGGTCATATAATTTATTAATCTGCATGTAAAGGACAGGTTTTTGTAGTAACAAGATTTGCGTTATTTCGTACCCAAATCAAATGATTCCCTAAAACAGCCCCTACATTTAGGGGGTGGACAAATTTCTGGAAATAAGGCTGTCATTTTCGTTCGGTTTGTTGAGCTTATCGTCGATGTACAATAATCCAAATTGAATTCTTGACTTGAATGCGACGAATAAACAACCCGGGCGCAGTCTTCCTGTATTTAAACGAATTTTAATTTTATCAAATGGCAGTCTCGGCGTTAAAAAATTGGTTCCACTTAACTGCATTCTCCTTATTAATCTTTATAGTCCATAATAAATGTATGTCGTGCCGTGCCCTTTTTGTCCTTTTATTTTCCGCACAGCTCTAGTAAACATTAGCATTTTAGCTTTATTAAAGAACGCCATTATTTACAAGCTAACATTGTGACAACGGTCATCAGTGTAATGTTTTTGATGGCATCTAGATTGCAGTCCTATCCAATGTTGACAATGATGATGATATCGTCTAATACCAGAATTTTACTGAAAATAGTAATAACGAGAATTCCGGTTCAATTATCTTAATGTTGGCGAATTAGAAAAGTGCACGATTATTATTATTTGTGACAAGTTGAAGGAAGTTAACGACAGAAAAAGTAATGAAGAAAAATGCTACTATGCATGTGTGTACTGGTGTTTTATGTTCAAACCAGATAAGTTTGCAAAAATAACTAAATCCTGGCTAGAATCCAAGGATATTCGTCTGTTATGTCTGATTTATGCTATTAGACAAATTGAAAAGTGGGCTTCTTCAAAATAAATTCGATAACAACAAACTCGAAAGTTTGATGGATAAATCGAATTTTCAGTCATCTAGAAGAACAACACTTGTATTTAAATTTAATAATACCGAAATTCAATTAGCACCAGCTAATATTGAACCACTTTCTAAACGAATCACCTTTGATCATTCCAAAGTAATCAACTAATCAGGGTTATAATAATTGAATTATAATTGTAACAAAGGAGTATAACTGAATTTGAATTTAACCAACAATAAGGTCATCTTATTCGCTACTAAAACCGTACACAAAGCTGGAATTTTGCTACAATTACAACAGAAGTCGTAAAGAAACAAAAGTGGAGAAATTCGCAGAGTCAGCTCAACAGAAAGTGTCGATAATGATCAGTGAAATTCACATCACAGGTGGATCATTTGACAAATTCCAGTGATATTTTTTATAGTGTCATCGATGTGCATTTTAAATAGCTGTCGATGAAATTTCATAGTTTATTTCGATGATCTAATGTCCTCATTATTTAAACAAGCCGTGAATATCGTTGATTTATGGCTGTAATTATTCTTCTTTTACTTTAGCATGGACTTATCTATTTATTGTGTATTTATAGCGAGTTTAAGTGTTTTGTAAGCTTCAGTACCTGTTTCAAAACTATTATAAAAATTTTGAAAAAAATGCCCAGATTTAATGAAATTATAATTAAATATACAGATTACGATTCAAGAGGATTAAAATGGATATTATTTGGGTCAAAGTCATCTATTTCAATTGCTCTTTTTTCAAATTTTAATGTTATTAGTTGAGTAAAACTAGACTAGTCATCTTTAATTATTTAGTAAAATACGCAAAAAATTTTGCTCAACAATTAAATAGAGCAAATAACAAATTTTTAATTAATTTTCGAGATAGTCAGGATTTCAGACAAAATGTTAAAGATAAGGTCACTTTTTGTCGAATGAATTGCCATAAAAAATTTGTTAGAAAACTCTTTTGATTTGCTTTTGGAGCTAAATTTTCTTAAACATTCTATCATAGGAATTACAATTTTTAACAAAATTCATTCTTGAATTGTCAAAAGTGGAGAAATTTTTAGATTTTACGAGAATTTTTCAGCAAACTCTTCAATCTTCTAATCAAGCTTAGATCTTCTGAGCTTGATTTGAGGTTTAAAATGCTAATTTGCTGCATTGACTCAATAAAAAATCGGTTATTCCAGATTAATATCCCACCTAAATTCCTGCTTTATTAAATTTTCACCGAAAAGAATTCAAATGATCGAAAGTTTATTATACAAATTTTGAAATTTTGCACTAAAAGTGCTAAATTGGCTTACAGTAGTGAAAATTCTTTGATATAAATTAAAAGCGCTCGGTTTTTGCAAATTTTGATTATTGTAATTGATAGTGCGGCAATATTTCTCAGAAAACAGCAACATTTCTTATTGAACTTTCAGAATTTTGGACTGATTTTTCGAATTTGTGTCAAAAGTATATATTTTTCATAAAGATATTCTAACTTTGTCCCACTTTTTCAAATTTTGCTTCATTGTCACTATCTAGAATGGTGTATTTTCAAAATACAACAAAATATCTGGCCAAAGGGCTAAATTTTTCCAAAAATTCCCATTAAAGTTCAATACATCGAAAATTCGTGATATAAAATGAAATTTCTAATATAAAAATGAAAAAATTCTAAAACAAGAATTTCAGTCTCAAATATGCAGGGCAACAAACGATATAGCCGATTTGAGTCTCAATTCTAAGCGTAATTTTTCAAACATTTTCATCCTGTCATCAATTTTAGTCTATATGGGTTAGGAATATGAAACTTTTATCCAGTTTAGAGTGAATTTTTAACGCTTAGAATAAATTTGAAAAATCTCTGTCGTAAAAAAGGTGCAGAAAATTCAATGCTTTACTCAGTCTTGCTCTCTTCAAGCAAGCTCTTTTTCGTTAGAATCAACTAACAAAACGTTTTGATATAAGGCAAAAATTTTCGCATATTATTCTCAAAATTCAGGAACAGGAACCCTTTTTTAAATCGCCGATTCTACTCTAATTTCTGACATAAAATCGAATTAGTCGATCATCATTAATTTGTAAAGACATTATACGAATTGTTTTTTCGTTTTATAAACTTCCCAGTACGTTGTTTGTTTGATTTGAATCAAAAAGTTTGTGGAAACGATAAAAATTCGTTTCATTCAACTGACAACGAGCGAAAATAAAAATAATCTCCAACAATAACATTATAACAAATCGCCTCACCATTTGCGACAAACTATGTAAAAATATGATATTGGTTTGAATTTTTATTATCGACTTGTTTATACTGAAAGTTGTTTGGTGTTAAATCAAACTTGTTTCGCATTATTTCTACCATCTGAGTTTATTATTCAGAGTAGATCAATCAAAAATAACAGTTGTAAAAATTTTGATTGTTATTGTAACAAACATATGTGCTCGAACTTCATCAAATTACACATTTATTCTATACAAGTTTCTATTATTCAACAACAACCCTTTTTATCTACTTCAACACATCCTTTACTATTGTTTTTCCAAGCAAGAAAAAACCAAGTAATAATAAATATCCAACAATAGTCCTCTTAAACGAGCCATCCTAGTGTAACTAGGTCACAAGCAACTTGAAGTTTTCCGATAAAAAAAACTTTACTATTATAATTGGAGAATACTTAGACCGGTGTTGAATTGCATTTAAAACGGGAAATTTCATTCTAAACAAAGTGTAAAACTGTTGATTGTAGATTAGTCGGGGGTCTTTTCGATTATCCCTTTAAAAATATCCAGAAATTCGCTACAAATATTGCTTATCAATTTCGAGACTCACGTTTAAAATTCAGCGAATTCCAACTAATCCCAGTTCGAAACAATCACGTACAAGATGTTGATTTTAATTCGCTAAACTGTCTGAATATAAAGCAGCAACTGGGGTCTTATTACATTTTTTTTTTTAGTTATTGTGACGATTAATTTACTCGCGCAAGTTACTCAAATTTTCGGCTGTGAACGCTCACTATATTGTGCGATATGATGATAATACTAACTATTCTAACATTAAAGCCTTACTGCTTGAATATTGATGTTTCATTAACGATATTACCAATTAGAATTAAGTTAAAATAGTAGAGTTATGTTGGGAATAATGAGCCAGAAATAACGCCAAATACCTTCTTAATTGGGCTAGTAGATGAGTTATACTCGTAAATTGATTCCACTTTTTATCAGTTTATCAAAATCATTGGTCTTTAATAAAACACAAATTTTAACCGAAAAGAACTTGTAGAGCAAAGTCTATCACGCAAATTTTGAAATTTCCTATTAAAAGTGCCAAATTGTCTTGAAATTTTGCTTTAGAAGCAAATAAACTCTTGGATATAATGTAAAGAGTTATTTTTTCAAATTTCTAAAAAACAAAATTTCTGAATAAAATCTTAAAATTGTGGACCAGTAATGTAACTATCTAGAATGTTGGAATATTTTCAAAATAACTCAAAATTTTGGCCTAAGTGTCACTATTGAAGAAGTACCCATTGGAATCAAATAAATATTGTACAAAAATTTTGAATTTAGGCCAGCTTACACCTCTCGAGGCCCCTGATATAGAGAGAAACTTTACTTTTAAACTTTGGAATTTTTGAATTTGAGGCAGTTTCAAAATAGCACCCCCTTAAGTGTGCTAGCAGATGAGATATAATCTTAAATTTATTCCATTTTTTATGTAAATCTACCAACATGATGTTGAATGTTTAGTGTTTATAATAAAACCCAAATTCATTGAACTTACAGTAAATACCATTAATTTATATGTAAATATTTACATTATTTTATCGCAACAGCAATATTGTGGGTTTAATCCAGAATCAATAACATGTAAAACACATTTTTCTCCATCCTATCGATTCGATTCACTTTACTATGTGGTTGACTTTCAATTATAAACCCAATTGAAGAGACAATCTCTATTATCTACCGAACCCTCAATTCTCAACTCATCTTTGGCAAAATTAGAAACTCGCATCTCAACTGGGAGTTAGCCAAAAATGCCCATTTTTAACAATGCTCGCCATATCTCTCTATAAAATTCTAGAAACACGCAAATCATCCCCAATTTTGAGCCATTTTTTGACCAACTTCCACATGAACTCTAAATGATCTACAGGAGTCCTATTCTTAAAATCACTCAGCAAATAAGAGAAGTTACCATAAGAATTTATAGTTGAAACCCCAAAAAGATTATTTATTTCCTGGTAGAAATTTCGGTACCTGTCGCACCCCTAGGCGATTCTGTATAACTAAAATTAGCGTAATTGCAAAATCAGTCCTGAAGCTCGGTTTGATCATCAATTACTAATTTATTCTGCTTGTTTCTCATATACCGACATGTTTTCCCAGTAAAATCTCCACCGACGGCTATAATTTGTTCCCATTGACAGACACTTAGATATTCTCTTGTTGTTTCCCTTATAATTCCCACAGATAGCTAATCTCGTCATATATGGCCGTAGAACGACAATAGAATTTGGCAACAAGTGGACAGTAAAATGTTGAATTTCTATAGAAATAACGTCCAATATGGGCTGTCTGGGACCATCTTTTTTGTTGTTGTCGAGGGGCAGTTAATCGGCTACGATTTTATTCGGTTGTAATTGTTGAATCTTGGCGAAATCAAACATTAATTTATATGTAAATGATGATGGGAAACTCGTCCGATGTTTACTGCCAACAGACAACAAAGGCTACTTTACATTGGAGAAAAAACGGTTGGTTTAATCGAGTGCGAGAAAGGAAATTGTCACACTCTAAAGTTGTTTTTGTGTCACTAACCTCAAGTATTAAGAGGATTAAACATAAAATTTACTCCTAATAGACATTTAAAAAAACGGCCGATTTAACGAGTGCGGGAAAGGAAATTTCCACACTCTTATTTAAAGTTGCTTTGATGATTTTTTGTGCCGCTACATGGCCGGAAGTATCGATTATTGAAAGGATTAAAAATAATTCGCGTTTGGTTTTTGAAAACAAGCAATTCCTGGAATATCGCCAATATGCAATCGAGCATAATACTTGACAAAAATTTATTCAACCATACATCACCCGAATCGCTCAAACATATTAAACTTATACCTGTGTTTGTATACGGAATAAAATAAATAAATAACATGGAAATATTTTACGAATATTATTCGAATGTAGGTAGGAAGAAGACACAATCTATCATGAATATATATGAAATAACTCGCATAAATTCCGGTGTGATTCTCGAAAATAAATGCAATAAAACTATTGAAATACGCGGATTTATAATTGAAACGAATTCGTTTCTTATTGTGATTGACTTGTAGAATTTTAATTAGAAATTCTGCTGCAAGTGACCGTTCGGAATTTCCAATTTGTTCATGCAAAAATTCTAATAACTCGAATAATTTCGTATATGAGTTGAGTTTAAAAAATGAAATTCTACAATTGGATCTATAATTTGGCAAAACTAAATCCCTTTAGATCTAATTTAGTGCAACAGTTGATTAAATTTCGTAGTAAACGAAATTTTCGCCAAGTTTTCTAATCTTCTTGTTTCTTTCGTTTATTATTGGTTGAAATATGATCAATTCTCTGTTGGAAAATAACAACGCAAAGGCGTTATCTTCTATGTGATTACCTTGAATTTGTTGAAACTGAGATATTACAGCAATAGGGAAGAATAATGAAAAAAAATCCAAACCGTTATCATTGAAATCGGTGTTTTTGTGAAAAATGTGGAGGTTGTGACAGTGATTGTGCCACATGCATGCCACTTTCACTGAAATTTCGATAAACAACATTGCGTGTTTATGGAACATTTCAGAAATTTCAGCGCAAATCCCGACATGACACAACATGACATGCAGAATAGTTAGACGTACCTGTTTTTATTAACAATTTTTCAGGATTTTTGTTTTGTTTTTTTTAATTAAAGATTGATGTTTATCGTTAGTTGAAAAAGCGCTAGTTTTCTAAGAGAATCGTTCTTCCGGCTTTATTTTTACGAAAATTGTTTGTTTATTGGTACACGTCGCGACGCCTTATTGACACAATAAACACAGTCCACTGCGATAAATGTTGGTCCGGGACTGGTCCTGGGGAAGCTGAACAGTGCAGATTCTCTCCTCTTTTGATTTAACGCATGCGTCTCTATTACGAATTCTCAGAGTTGTTCAGGATTCAACAACATTCTAGCAGGTTTATAGGTATATAGGATGCATACCTATACCATCTCTCTTTGTCTATAAGTTACAACCACTTCTTTTCGTATATTCGATACTACAATGAAAAACCTCTAGAAACAAAGCCGCAAATCGAAATGTTTGCACAAATGCTACATGTATTGAAGAATCATACAGTTAAATCACAAAGAAGACCAAAAACAAACAAATAGCAATAGAAACTCATCCACTACATATTTTCGTTAACAAATTCGAAAATTTTAAATAAAATCGATAATAGTCTGGAAAATTTGTAACACAAACTCGCCATGATTGAAGCGATGCTAAGGAGCTTTCTGAAACGAGCAAAAAAACCATTAAAAGTCGAGCACGAGCTGTACATAAACAGGAAAAACTTCAACAATACTTTGAAATTGGTAGTCTTTCCCTACAAATACACATCCCCTTAAGTTCGCCTTTTTTACTCCCGTGCTCCGCCGACATCAAAGCCCACGAGCCCCATGAACAAATCCAACAATATTGAATCGCGAAATTCGAAATGATACAATTTCATCAAAATTACATATAAAAAATGCAATGTCAATAATTTGAACAGAGGTTACTTATTTTTAAAATATTCTTCTTTATGGCGTTATTAACGGCAAATATTTACTTTATGAATACGGTAATATGGTGAAAGAAAAAAGTGCATGCTTGGAAACTTTCAATTTAGCCACAGTTTGATCGAAAATCTGATTATTGTTGGTAGATGGACCGTAAAAACACTTTTATTTTGTGCTTTAATACAAGTTTATCTTGAAGTTGTGCTGAAAGTTCAGGTGGTGGTGTTGTTGTTTCATTAAAGTTTCCGGCCTTTTAACTCAAAGGTCGATATTTAGCTTCCATGTTATGTTCCACTTCACACGTTATGACTACTAATTTTTATCGTACAAGAATCCATTAACCCCATCTCGAACTTAGACAACATTCTCTTCTCCTTCTTTCGGCTATTAAATCAGTGAAATTATCGATTTTTCTCTAATCGTCTCCACGTTATTAGTGTGCTTAAATGGCCAAACTGGGGATAATGTCAGTTAATAGATAGACAGAATTTAATCTTATCAAAACCCAATTAGAAAAACTCCTTTATCCAAATAATAGAATCAAAATTTTGTTGGGGATCTAAATTAAATTGCAATTTATGTAAATCTTGGATTCAACACACCGACTAAATAAATATCAATTATTGAAAACCCATTAAATTTCCATTCGGGAAACAAAATTCACGAAAATATTCAAACATTCAGTATCTTTGTATGTGAGAAATGTTATCAATACGTGCAACCACCACTAGTTATGTCGTTAGTGACCGACCCTTCTAAAGTTTTCTCACCCTTTATCACGCACACAATAAAATTTCCTAGGCTATAGTACCTTTGGATTTTCCGTAGTGATCCAATCAATTTTCTATCTTCGTTATGCAAATTTCCAACAGAAACGGCAAGATGAATATAGTCACGTATATAAAACAGGAATCGGTAGTTCCCCTGTGGCAATTTCAATAGCGGCTTACATACAAGTCGGTAAAAAAAACAGATTGTCGTTTAAATTAAATGTTTATAATCTGCTTAGATTATTTATTTCAGAGTGCTTCAATATAGCAGTTTCATACTGGAATACATTAAATGAATTGCTGTAGTGGCGCAAAGTTTATAAAGTGGAAATCTACCGAGCTGGCAATTCGAATTATAAACACAAAGAATATTTAAAATGTGACTAGTCATTCACCTCCATTTATTTAATAAAAAAAATCCTTGGTTCAATCCAATACAAATCTGTGGCCTACAATTGATAAAATTACGTATTATAAGATTACTTTTCTTTAAATAAATAAACATTGACCCTTTGAGCCAGTAAAGATTCCGGGCCGTCTGTTGAGAAACTCTGGTTGATACAGGGAGGCGAATGATTTTGCATTTCAAAGTTCAACGCTCAATCTCGGCTGTATTATTGGTTTTTTTCTAAATCTGAAGAGTAAACTTCTCGCTGAAATTGCTGCATATTCGTTAGGTTTGATATCACCCGATCCCCAGACGATCCTAATCTTATCAAAATGATCTTCAGGGACTTCTCATAAATCCATACAATCTTCTTCCAAATTGCTCGTCAATAGGTTTTTTCATATAAAGTGTAAACTTTTAGAATAAATATTGGAATATTAATCCAATTTTGTACTCTATTATACATTAAAAATAAACAATAAACAAGCAAAACTTTCTACTTTATTATTCTCTTAGAGTCTACTCAACTTTTACAACTTTAATAATTAGTCATCAGCTAAACTTTTATTAAATTGTTAATTTTGAAATGAAACCAGACAACTGGAAATTGATGCGTAGAATTATTTAAAGAAATCCACAATCGAATGAAGAAATTTGAATACAATAACAAATAAAAAGACCAAAAAATGATCATCAATTCGGTATTATGTGGCTGTTCAAATTGCTACTCAAACCACCATAATTATCTAAAAAACTGTACGTAGGAGTTGAATTATTCGGGTTTTTTACGTTGAGCCACAGTCGCGTTAAAGAATTCAAAATGCCAAACTTTTCCCTTTTAAATTATACCTGTGAGCACAATTAGTGAAAGTTATCATTTTCCGTGTAAATTATGCGTTAAATCGGTGGTATTTTTAATGAATTTTATTGTATTCGAAGCTCACTTGTAATTATCAACTTTTATCTAGAAGTAAATAAATTGGTATTGCAAGCTTTTCCTGTTCTATTCATCCATTTTCTCCTTCGTCCGGCCAATCATAAGTTACAAATCATCTCGCGGGTGATTAAAAAGTTTATAAAAATTGCGCTACTTTGGGCGCTTTTTCACGAAATCTGGAAAAGAAAATTGAAATGAGTATCGGTCATAATTGTAGCCTCAACTTTCCTCTATCTACATTACTTATATTTCATTTACTAAATTGATTATAGAAATAATTTTTCTTTTCGTGATGTCGCGGGTCTTCCCCGGGTCAGAAATATCAAGATATGTATTTAGAATCGAATTAGATATTTATCATCTCGATATTTTCTAGCGTTTTTAAGGTATTTTAGTTTCACTGTCTTACAGAATTGAGCGAGAGCCTCAATCAAAGTTGATTATTCTGGAAATTTCTTGTAAACTAAAATTTTTTATGGCTTATTGGAAACGATATCGCTACCATTTTACGACGTTCTATATAAATGAATAAAGCATCCAGATTCTAATACAAATACCATTGGTTATCGTGTAAGAACATAAAAATACAAAAGCTAAACAGTGAATGTGTGTAACGAATAGAACGGCTCTTTTAGAAATTTAACAATACAAAGAAGCGAAGATAAACGCTGTTGACCTTCTTTATACTTATTCAATATATCGCCTACCTGTATTGGAAAAATACAGCTATTTTTATCAAGAAGAAATTTGAGGGACTTTCTATTATCTGGTTGGACACTTGGGGTGGAATCGATCGATATAAACCCATTGATGGAAATGTTTTCGGGGGAAAAGCGACATTATAAAAACATCCACATCGGGAAATTCGAATAGATTCGCTATTATCAATCTATCAGAGATAACAAAGATGCAATTTGATTCGTAAGTTGATCTTATCAATGATATAAATTTGATTAAATTACCGACAATACAACAATGTCTAGATAATATCGAGTAAACCGTACACATAGTGGTTTTATTGTAATATTAAACACACCACTCTCTATGCACACTTGTCGTGGGATTTAATCACCGACACCTAACGCGATTTGCATAATTTAAAACGCCAACATTGAGTGAGTCCAACATTAAAAAACACATTAATATGATAACTGGACAAAAACTACAACAGTAATTTCATCATTATTGTTGTTGTATATGACCGACCGAGCAAGCTTAAAACAAAGCCGCATATTATTTGTACGATCAACGAGAAAAAACGGCCGAAAATTGCCCCAATAAACATGTGAAATTGGGGTTGTTATCGGTTACGGAATAGCGAATTGCATCGATTAAGTTTACCAATATGATGAAACTTGAGTTTATTACTTAGAGATTTAACAAGCCATCAATCATTATTTTTTTGATTGTTTACTGTTCGGAACACCAGCTAATGTTTTATTGAATAGAAACAATATGCAAGGTCTCTACTCGAAATTCAATGAATTGCAAATTTACAATATGCAATGTGTATTTGTATAAATGCGGAATTTTAAAGTGCACGTGATAATTAAAGGGGTGGACTAGAAATTAGACTAATTGTTCAACGATTTCTTCCTTATTTTCCACCCTAAACTAAAGTCTTACTAATTTAAGACAGCTCTAATATGGAATTATGTGGGAATAATATAAAAAACGCAAGCCTCTAGGTTTTCTTCTATAACTCAATGTTTCCACAAAACCTTCCGAGTTGATAAAATTCATGTCTTGCAGCTCGAAATGCTCTTTCCAACGAGCTATAATACTTTATTTTAGAGTCAAAAATAAGGGAGAAATCGTTAAATAAAAAGTATCCGTTTTTAAGGGAAGAATATTTGAAACTGAAGCTTTATTAATGGTTGCAGAAATTGGACTCTTTGTTCAACAATTTCTTCCTTATTTTCCACATCAAACTAAAGTCTTATGGCTCCAGTGTAAAATTTTTCAATTTTTCCAATTTTCTAGAAAACTACAAACCGACTGAAAAATTTCTTGCTAATTTAAGAAAATCCTAATATAGAATTATGTGGGAATAATTGCCTCCGGATTATCAGTTATAACTCAATACTTCCACAAAACTTTCCGAGTTAATAAAATTGAAGTTTTACAACTTGAAATGCTCTTTCCAACGAGCTATAATACTTTATTTTAGAGTGAAAAATAAGGGAGAAATCGTTGAACAAAAATTGACCTCTTTTAAGGTAAGAATATGTGAAACTGTTAATGGTTGCACACTTTGTTCAACAATTTCTTCCTTATTTTCCACACTAAATTAAAATTTTATGGCTCTAGTATGGAATTTTTCAATTTTTTTAATTTTCCAGAGAATTTTTTGTATATTTGGAAAGTCCTAATATAGAATTATGTGGGAATAATATAAAAAAAACATGCTTCTAGATTATCGTCCATAACTCAATATTTCCATAAAGATTTTCGAGTTAATAAAATTCATATCCTGCAGCTCTTTCCAGTGAGCTGTAATACTTTATTTTAGAATGAAAAATAAGGGAGAAATCGTTAAGATTGTCCTTTTTTAAGGGAAACTTAAGCTTTATTTTGAGGTTGCAGAAACTGGACTCTTTGTTCAACAATTTCTTCTTTATTTTCCACATTAAATTAAAGTCTTATGACTCCACTATGAAATTTTTGGATTTTTTCAATTTTCCGGGGAACTATCGGAGAACTTGCATATTTGGAAGGCCCTAATATAGAATTATATGGGAAAAATATTTTAAAAAACATGCTTCTAGATTATCAACCATGATTCAATATTTCTATGTAATTTTCCGAGTTGGTAAAACTCATGTCTTGCAGCTTGAAAGGCTCTTTCCAACGAGCTATAGTACTTTATTTTAAAGTAAAAACTAAGGGAGAAATTGTTAAACAAAGATGATTCTTTTTTCAATGGAGAAAATTTGAAACTGAGGGAATATTTAATGGTTGCCTGATGTAAAAAAATTATCAAGCAGTGGACATCATCCAAAAACTCGCGTGCTTCAATAACGGAGATAAAACAACATAAAAATCGTTATCAAC
>JACDRP010000637.1:0-29918 GCA_013841185.1 Hycleus phaleratus | reverse complement strand
TCGTATTTTTACAATTATGACAGTTTTTATTTATCAAAAACTCACAATTGATGGATTATAATTGAAATATTGGTGCAACATTAATTATAATTGAATTTCTTAGAAATTAACAAAAATTATGTTATTTTCTTATATGTATAATTAGTTGTATAACCATCACTATATTATAATTAATCAATAAGTTAATAGAGGACGCTACTATACAGCTACGGCGCAAAATTTAAATTGAAACCTCCTAATTCTACTGTAAATTCAATTAAAATCACTTCGCTGTGGCTATTTAATTTAATTATAGTTTTATTTGAGTTGCTTAAGGCTGTTTTTAAAGCGAAATGTGTGAATTAATGGCAACGTTATAACTGTTTCGATGGAATTTTGTGTACTGTTATGATTTCGAAATAAAAACATGCCTTCTTCTTCCACCAATATTGAAGATTATCTCGATTAATAGTCGTCAATTAAACTGCAAGACAACGACAACAACACTGGCAAAAAATTCGAGTTGTAAATTTACCAAATTTATTTTCCTATCAAGCCAATTACCAAGTCTATACCATCAATCATAATCTACTTGTTTGCATTCTTTTACATTTCTTTGTTTATAAAACAATATTTATACCAATATCAATATAGGTGTTTTCGTAAAAACACACGCACGCACACAATAAAATTATTCGTTTTATTGAAGACACAATTCGCATTCAATCGGTATATTTAGTGACTGGAATTCCAACATTATGGACATTCAAGTTGCTTTAACGAAAACAGGTGAGTTTTTATCAACAGTTCTGTGTGTTTAATTAATTCGATCAAATTCCAGGTTACGGTAGATTCCATTATAAAATCTTAATAGTGTGCGCTTTGAGTTTATTAAGTGTCGGTCTGCAAAGCAACATTTCCAGTTTCATCTTCCAATCGATACAATGCGAATTGAAATTGACATCGTTCGAATTGGGCATTTTGAATGTTGCCTATTTGTTTGGGGGTAGTTTGAGTTGTTTTCTATGGGGTGTAATCGCCGATAATTCCGGCCGTCGTCCAACCCTAATCATCGGCCATCTATTCAACGTTATTGTCACCCTATTATCGGCAATTTTCAATAATGTCTCCCTATTAATAACCGGCCGTTTCCTGTCCGGCTTCCTATCAAGCGCCCCAACCAGCATCATCTTCTCGTATTTAGCCGAATTTCAAGCCCACAAATACCGACCGATCGCCCTATCGATATTGAGTCTATTCTTCACTTTAGCCTATCTGATATTACCGTTATTATCATGGTTGATATTACCGATTGATTTACATCTAAGTGGATTATCGTCGTTTCTATTGTTGACTCCATGGCGGTTATTGTTGGTAATAATTGCAATACCGGAATTGGTAGTTGGATGGGCGTTGGTTTATCTGCCGGAGACGCCGATTTATTGTTTGAATCAGGGCGAAATTCAGGCGACTTTAACGATTTTAAAATTGATGTTCATCGAGAATACCGGCCGGAAAGAGGAGGATTTCCCGGTGAAGAATTTGATTTTCAATCGGAAGAATCAAATCGAAATTGTTGATAGTGATCGTTGGAAAGTTACGCGGATTTCCTACCGGATTCTACAACAATTTAAAGAATTATTCCAACCATCTTTGGTGAAATTCACAAGTCTGGCGTGTGGTGTTAGTTTCGCTAGTCTATTCGGGTAAGATTCTTTTTTTTAAATTGTTGTTTAATAAAAAAATCGCACTATTTGGAAAAATAAGCTGTGCGTCTCAGTCTAGTTTGATTACTTGTTGGCANTTAATTGTTGTTTAATAAAAAAATAGCGCTATTTGGAAAAGTAAGCTGTGCGTCTCAGTCTAGTTTGATTACTTGTTGGCAAGTAGACTATGAAATCACGTAATCTAGTACCTTAGCCCTATTGCCTAAAAAAACTGATTCCATAGCTTTCTATTCAATATTGAACTGCGATGAACCGCTTACTTTTCGAAATATCGCGAATCAATAATGAAAATCCTCACTTTATTTATTAAAATTTGTTTGTAGTTTGTACGGTTTAGGCTTATGGATACCGGAGATCTTTGTTCGTTTCCAATTGTACGAAACCCTACACCCCAACAATACAAAAGTGACAATAAAACAATTGACCCAGATGAAGATGACTACAAGTAATGAATGTAATCAGTCATTAGATAATTCAGTGATAAGAAACACAATTATAGTCGGTGTTGTTTCATTAATTTGTAGTCTAATCTCGATCTTTATAGCGAAACGTGTCCATTTAAAATTCATCGTTTTCTTATCAATGTTAACGGGTTCCATTTGTACATTTCTATTGTATTGTCTGAATAGTTCTTTACAGAATTTAATAATTACGTCAATTTTCCAATCGACTATGATTATTGGTAATGTTCAAATCGGTAGTTTAGTTACAAATTTATTTCCAACCGATATAATCGGTTTATGTTTATCGTTAGTTATGTTTAGTGGACGTTTAGGTGCCATAGTTAGTAATCTATTCTTTAGTTATTTTATGGACGATTATTGTGAAATACCAATTATTGTTGTTGCAATTTGTTTATTGATTGGTAGTATTTTGTGTTATTTAATACCGAAAAATAACAATAACATGTTAAATAGTAATAATAATTTTATAGGCAAATCGATTGAAATTAGTATAATTAAAAGTGAATCTTGATTATATCTAAATATGGATTAAACTCATTTTCATGCGATTTATTTTTAAAATTACCGCTCTTCCCGATTCCAATTTCCCTAATAAATGCTGTTATTCAGAAGATTTTGTCTTTATCTTCATTTGTTTCAAAAGATTTGATTTAAATTATCGAATCTTCCATGGCAGTTTGTACGTATTATCGTAACTTTAGTTATACTATGCTATAACTTTAATTTATCTTGAAACGGATAAATAAAAAAGTCATAAATTTTAACGATGGCTAGCAAAATTGAACTACATGTGATTAACAGTTTATATGAAGATAAAGGCCCTATTATTTTCCAATTTATTGACAATATCGATAAATATCATTGGTCATTTAACACGCGTGCATTCTATATAAACCTTTATGTATACTAATTAAGTATAAGCGTCTAAAAACAAATATACAGAATGATTTAGTAGCTCGTTGGTAAACTTTGAAGATGGAAAGTAGATGGAATTTTATGAATAAAGTCTATAAATATAGATCTGAATTTTACTTCTTTATGAGGAAAATTCAAACTCGTTAAAATTGCGATTTTTCAGTACCAATACTATTGTTATTGCTACATTTGTCACCATATAGGCAGCCAACATAATTATCTACACGAACTAATAGTTGGTTGCCTATATTAGCAATATAGAACGACATTCAGCTCTTTTTTAATTCTAGTGTCTTATGAATCTGTATGTTGGCTGAACTGCTTGTCAAAGTTGACAGTTATAATTTTGAAAGTTTTTTGTATGGTTTTCTTATAATATTTAGATTTAATTTAAATAAATATCGATAATGGATTCATTTTATGATGCCCCACGTCGTCCACCAACACCAACAAGATTCGAAAGGGTATAATTTAAATCGATTAAAAAAAATTCAATTAACCAAGTTTTATTGTAGATTAACGTCGTTAAATCGCTACCTGTACCGGAGATTTCGATGATAGCACCCGAAAAACCACCTATCGATACATTATTGAAGCAAAATAATGAAATTCTCTTAAAGAATTCGCCACAATCGAGACGAGTTCATTTCCAAGGAACGTCAAATAAACCGACCATTAGTAATAATAATAAAGAGAATCTACAAATTGACTCTACGAAAAGAGATTTTAATCTAAATGGGAAAACTTTCAAGCACATCTATATGGCGAATATACCGAATCGTGATCTAGATTCAAGTCTATTAGAACCGAATATTATCGAAAAACCTAAAATTGTTGAACAATCGAAACGTACAGACGAAAGTATAGATTTCGGTAGGAATTTCCGTGAATTTCGAACGAAATTTCCAATAATGAATACAAAAATTCCTTCAAATCATAAAGTAATAGAAGAAACTTCTACACAAATAACGCCAATACCGAGAAAAATCGATAAATCGATAAGTTGTAATTTAATTGAACCCAACAATAATTTAGAACGTCTCCAAGAACCAACAATTAAAGATTTATTGGAGATAATTAAACAACAAAATCAACAAATAATCTCGTTACAACAACAATTATTCAATTTACAAAATTGTCTACAACAAAACAACACAACAATAAATCAACAACAACAATCGAAGAAATTCTCGATCGATTTGAAAGCGACAAGTTTCGAAGTGTCATTTCGGCCGCAAAAATTACAAAAATTCCAACACCACGAACCGACAATTAAAGAGATTATCGAATCATCAAATGATAATTTACCGAGAAATTGTCAAGATGATTTGTGTTTAAATCTCCAACAATCGATCGATATACGTGAAGAAACTTATTCGAGTCCTACGCCCAGTATACGAATCGATATGGAAGAGATTCAAGATTATAAAAGTGAAGATTACGATAATAGCGACGATTTCGAGGAGGAAGAAGAAGAAGAGATTGGTGTTAGTTTATATGAGAATATAATGAGTCAAGTTAATAAAATATTGGAGAATGTGCGTAATCAACAGGGCCGTTCTGATAAAAGAACTGTACAGGAAGTGAAAGAGGCGACTATTCGTTGTTTAAAAGACGCCGGTATGGCGAATTCGAATGATTATCGAAAATTGCGCTATAAACCATCCGATGTTAGTTTCGCTGTTAAACAATTGTTGTTGAAATATTTACCGGATGAACAATTAGTTGATTTTCAATTGAATCAAACGAAATCACCTAGAAAACCGAGAACGAATACAAAACCGATGAAAAATGAATTTTCCATCGCCTCACTCGAATATATGAAAAAATACAATCTACTAAATGATCGTAAAATGAATAAATTTCTGGATATTTCAACATTAAAATTACAACCGAAACTTTTATAGATTCTTTCTAAATTAGAATTTTTTTAACAATTCAGACTAAACGAATAAATAGATTCATGTCTAAAATGGTTTTATACATTGAATGATTCACCACAGCCGCAAGTTCCTTTAATATTCGGATTGTTGAAGATAAATTCCGATTTTAATTTATCCTGAACGTAATCCATCTCAGTTCCTAGTAGTGTCAATTGTGCCTTCTTATCGATAAGAATTCGGACGCCGTCTTGGACAACTTCCTCGTCCATTTTATCTTTGGTTTTTGTGTAATCTAAAGTGTACGATAAGCCGTTACAACCGCGTTGTTTAACGCCAATCCGTAAACCTATCTGGAAATAAATTTCATCGATTTTAATTATTTTAACACAATAATTACTCACATAATCGGATTTATCTTTGAGTAATTGTTTAACCCGCTCCACTGCTGCCGGTGTCTACAAATTTACGATTATTATATTAATAATTAATTGATTTATCGGATATTTACTAGAATTAAAGCTGCACGATTCGGTATAACTTTACGTCTGGCTATCGCCCTCACTGTAGCTGTAGCGACCGATTTTGTGGCCATTTCAATTTAGAGATTCTCAGAATAATTTACAACCACACATTATTTACAATTAAATTTGTTAAAATTAGATAAATAATTGGAATTTCAATAAATATACAGTTGTAAATTCAAATTTTGATATTTGCGACACTAAATCCAACACAGATAACCTATAATATTCCAATCGATTTAAAGTTGGGTTATATAACTATGATTACGACATCTATCATTTTTTTACAACTACTAAATTAGTGAATTTTATTGTTTTTGTTGGTAGTATTGTAGTCGTAGTAACAATGGTTACGTTAGAAATATTGAAATTTCTCTAATTTTAATTCGAATTAGTTTTGTTATTATTAATAATAATTAATGATTATCGTGTATTGATAATTTTGTGATTATTTTAATGAATGATTGGTTTTTGTCGGGTGATAGTTTAATGGCGTCACTTATGGTTAGTGTGGTTAGTTTGTGGTGTCTAAAAAATGAACAATTGAAAAACAAATCTATAAAATTCCTGTAGTATCGACAGCGCGTGCGCACAATCATTTCTTATCTCTTGTGATTGTAAACACGACTTTGTGGCTTTGTTTATGGTTAAAATTTAATAATTCTTGTCGGATTTGTATTAATTTTCTATTAAATTAGTGTAAATTGTGTGTATATGTGTTTAGTTAAAAATCGACTAGATATTGTTTGAATAATGGATGATCCAGCTAGGATGATGGCACATAGTGGTAGTGGTCTAATGCCGCCACAGCCCTACGGTATGAATCCCCAAGGTGAGGGCCAATCTGGTGGCGGTGAGAATGAGCCACGTAAACAGGACATTGGTGAAATTCTACAACAAATAATGAATATAACCGATCAAAGTTTGGATGAGGCGCAAGCCAGAAAGCATACATTGAATTGTCATCGTATGAAACCGGCATTATTCTCTGTATTATGTGAAATTAAAGAGAAAACTGTATTATCGTTAAGGAATACACAGGAGGAGGAACCACCTGATCCGCAATTGATGCGTTTAGATAATATGCTGATTGCTGAAGGTGTAGCAGGTATCTGAATTGAAATCTAAGAACATTAATTTAAATTAAGAAATGTTTTACTTAATTTAAGGTTTTCTAGGGCCAGAGAAGGGTGGTGGTGCTGGTGCTGCAGCATCTGGTTCAGCTGCTGCACAAGCTGGCCAACCGGATAATGCTATCGAACATTCAGATTATCGTGCAAAATTGGCACAAATCCGACAAATCTACCATCAAGAATTAGAGAAATACGAACAGGCTTGCAATGAATTTACAACGCATGTTATGAATTTATTACGCGAACAATCGCGCACTAGACCGATAACACCGAAAGAAATCGAACGTATGGTCCAAATTATCCATAAAAAATTCAGTTCGATACAGATGCAATTGAAACAATCGACATGTGAAGCTGTAATGATATTACGTTCACGTTTCTTGGATGCACGCCGGAAACGCCGCAATTTCAGTAAACAAGCATCGGAAATATTGAATGAATACTTCTATTCGCACCTATCGAATCCCTATCCTAGTGAAGAAGCTAAAGAGGAATTAGCTAGAAAATGTGGTATTACAGTTAGTCAAGTATCGAATTGGTTCGGTAATAAACGGATTCGATATAAAAAGAATATTGGTAAAGCACAAGAGGAGGCTAATTTGTATGCGGCCAAAAAGGCGGCCGGTGCGTCACCGTACAGTGGTACACCAACACCGATGATGTCACCAGCTCCACCACAGGACTCGATGGGCTATTCGATGGGATCGGCATACGATCAAAGTTCAGCTTACGATGCCAGTAGTTGCGGTTATGATCCAATGCACGCCCAAGAACTATCACCTTAATTCTAATTTTTAAACAATGAAAACAAACAGATGTATACTGGATGAATTGTACCTACTTATATACAATTTTTACTTAAAATTTGTGTTAATTAAGCAGAAAATTCGAGTTTGTCAGCAACAAAACGTGCAATATTTATGTTATTAATTGACTACAATCTGTTATTTCGTTTTCTGTTTAATTTCTACTAATCAGGCGTATTTTCTATTATTATTATTATTGCTATATTTAGTTGTAATCTCGATAAGTTTAGTTATTTTAAGACGATTGATTTGTTAAAATTCGAATATAAATTGTAAAAATTGCTTCCAATCAAATCAATTATGGTTTGATTGCAATAGAATTGCCCGACAATTCAACGGTAATGGTGTGGATTTGATTTTGTGAATATTATTGTACTTCATATGCTTGGCAATTTGAATAAAATACAGTAGGAAATGGATAGAAATAATTACATACCTTCAATTATACAAAAATCAGGTAATTCCACTATACTTATTTACAATTACTTTATTTTTCGTTTTTATTTTCGCTAGAAATTAACAAAATAATACAAATGTTGGTGCTATTCTCTCAATTGTTTTTATAAAATAGTGCCAACAATTAAACAATCAATTGTTTGAAATTAGAAATTATCAAAGTTGTAATTGTAATTTTACAATTATTTACATTGATACAATGAGACATTATCGTTATTGTTGTCGTCTATTATCGAGCACAGTTTATCCATAAAATTATGGTTATAAGTCGGGGAATCATTTAAAATTATATTTACACGTTTCAGTCTCTTTCTTTTTTGTTGTTTTGATGAATCAATTGGAACTTACAGAGATACAGACCGGGATTTTCTTCTAAATAATCAAAATTAAAATGGTCATATATCCTTGATCAATCTTCAAAATTGGATATTTGTATAATTAAAAAGAACTAAGTTTAATAATAATAAAGGCAATTGTGGTCAATGTGAATGCCGCTAACTAGACTAGAACTTAGAATAAGAATTACATCGATAACAGACAGAAATTATGCGCTAAGTATTTTTAACTAAACAAAACAAACTAATTAAACAATTTAAAAAAGTGAGAATTGCTAAGATCAAACAAATATTTACACACATTTTCTTTATGCAATACTATGAGATTTAAAATAATAATAATTGGCAGTGACTCATTGGATTCTCGTTTGGCAGTAAATCGTTTTGGGGCACACCAACACGTGTTTAAAGAAGCCCAATTCTTCAAAATTTAAACATCCTATGCATTTATACTTATCAATATTCAGTTTTAAGGGTATTTGTTTAAAAATTATGAGAGTATGCCAAAATTAGAATAAAATCTTTGGTTAATCCGAAAGAAATTTTGCACATTTTCTAAAATTTCCGATAAGTACATTTGAACATTTTTCTTTCCGTAAATTTCTCCATATCCAATCGCAACTTATTTTGGTATACAATTTTAACATCACTTTATGCAGTCAAATCAATAATAAATAAAATTATTATATAAAATAGAATAAAATAAAGTCACTAAATTAAATTAAAATCGAAAAATAAAATAGAATTCGAAGAGAACATTTCACTGTTTCTTTTCGTTTAGAAAAATCATTTCTATTGAATCATGTCATCGTATTATTGGTACCATCGTCCCATTCGATTAGAAATTCCAATTTACCAGTCGGTCCAATACGTTTTGCTTTTATTGTAAATTTCTCACCGGCGGCAATACGATTTGCAGCACCAAAATAAATATTCACCGAACTCTTCAAATCGACAATATTTAAATCATCGTTTAAATTATTACCATTATTCGTATTGGTATTATTATTATTATTACTATTTTGATTCATTTTTGTTGTATTATCTTTATCGATTTGTATTTTATCAGGCCGTTGGCGCAATTTACGCCCGTTAAAACTATAATCAACATTGTTATTATCATTAGTCGTTTGTGTTGTTGTAATTTGTTTCCATTCTTTTGCATCCGGTTTAACTGGCAGTACAGTAGCTGTTTTACTAGCAGTCTGTCCAATATTATTATTATTATTTGTTAAATAATTTGTACGATTCCGACGTAAACGTTTACGTTTCACCTCACCATTCGGTCCAATAAAAATATCTTTTTCACTTAATTGTCGTTTTGTTGGCCGCATTAAGGGTTTACCTGGTATCACAGCTGTTAATGGTAATGGTAATGATGGTTGTTTTTGATCTTTTTTATTACGAATTTTCTTTGTTGTTTTCAACAATTGTTGTTCATTATTATTATTACATTTTAATAATGTTAAAAATGGATTATTTTTACCTTCGAAATCTTTCGGTGGTGGTATAATTAGATCTAATGTACTTTTCGATGATGTCTCATCACCTGATGTATCATAATGTGTATTATTATTATTATTATTATTATTATTAGTATTATTTAAATTTTTATCTAAACTATTGGAATTGTCACCAAAATCATTACTAATATCCGATATTGTTGTTGTTGCTGTTATTGAACTTAATGCAGGTGGTGTTGATGGTGCTGATACTGATGTTGGTGGTGTTAATGGCAGTGTTTCGTTTTTTTGATAATTTCGATTATCTAAACTTAATCTAGTAGGATAACCACCTTTTGTTAATAGATCATCTTGTATCATTATCCTATCATTACCATTATTATCATTATTATTATTATTATTATTAATTAGACTATCATCATTTGAATTACTACATCTTTGTTTTGATTTCCTTAAGACACGTTCACGTCCATTTATTGTCAATAATCGTTTACGTCGGGTTGTTGTTGTTGTTGTTGTTATCGTTGAATTGTATTGTACCGATTTTTTAGCACAACCTCTAGTCATTGGAAGATTATCATAATTATTGTGTTTATATTCATTTTGTTGTTCAATTTCAGGACTCGGACATGGTGAATCCGTTTCAGATGGATTATTACTATTATTATGTTGATATGCTACACCCATCATAACATTTTTCATATGATTATCACAAGGTATCAATTTCTTAAATTTACTACCATTATTACCAATATCACCATTATAATATTGTTGTTGACGATGTTGTTGTTGTTGTTGTTGTTGTTGTTGTTGATGCTGATGATGATGAAGATGATGATGATGGTTATTTAACAATAATGGTTGTTGTACAATTGATAAAAATTGTAAACGACGATTACCTTGCCAATGTTCACGTAATTTCTCTTCAGTAACTTGTCCATTGAAATTCAATGAAATTGTTGGTGTTGGTGGTGGTAAACGGATACGTAAACCCCATATTGTTACACGTTTCTTTATTTCACGTCCACATTTAAAACGATTACGATTACTGGTTAATATTGATAGAATTGTTTCACGACGTTCGGATTCACTTACGTTTGAAATCTGGAAAAAATCTAATCAGTAATCACAAAAATAACCATATTATTGATTAAAAAAAAAAAAGAAGAATCATTAGAGATCATTTTACCAAAATTTGAGCCTTGTACCTCATAAGTTGGTCAAAAAATGCTTGATTTAAGTAATGTATTTCAGAAAAATAATCACATAGACAATATCACTTGTATTTTGGATAATAATAATTGGTATAAGATATAAAAATTTAATAACGATCTACACTAATGTAGTGTTACCAAAGATCAAGTAGACCGCAAACTGAAGCGTTACGAAATAAATTCATTACTGTAATTTGGATCGACAAGACTATTTAAGGATAGTTCTAATTTACAGACTTATTTCTCAATTTTATATCACGTTTTATAACATGTTTTCCGAACTATAATTGACTAATCTGAAATAAATTGAACCACACCTGGTTTAGACTAAAAGACGTTAATGACATCTCCTTCAATTTCACCATAATCAAAATATATACATTTAAAATAACAAAACAGGGGCTTAAAAGAACAACGACAATGTTTTTGAAGGTAATTCGGATGGGAAAATAGCTGTAAACTAAAGTCCAAGAATTTCTATATTTCGATATTAAATGCATTATTTCTAAATGTATTCTAATTGTATTACCTTTGGTGGTAGTTGTAAAGCATGCCAATTATCGTTAATATACGGAATGATAGTTGTATCTAAATCGTAATATTTCCTACTATTATACGCAGTCAAATTGAATAACATCAAATGTACCAAATCAACCCATTTCATTTCTAAACGTCTAACGAATTCTTTGCCATGATTACAAATCGAACAGACAAATACATAAAACCTATAAAATGTCGAAAATTAATAATTTTTGAGTTAATAAATTTACACAAATCGAACCTATCACCACAATATAACGGATATTGTAAACTATCAATACATCTCTCATGGAACCATTGTTTACAACGGCCGCATTGTAACATTTGTTTATACCATTCGCCAGTTTCACCACAATAACAATAAATATGTTCGGTATTGACACGATGATTTGCATCCCAAATTAACGAATTCAACTAGAAATTAACAAATTATAATCACAGTAGAATTATTAAATTAAATCTAATTACATCGTATGGTAAAACTTTTGTTGTCGTTGATAATGAAGCATCACTGCTACTACTACTACTACTGCTACTACTACTACTACTACTCGATGATGATGATGATGATGATGATGATGAGGATGATGATGATGATGATAATTTAGATTTGCGGTTCTTTATAAATTTAACATCAACTTTACTCCATTTCTCCGATTCAACATTCAAACATCGCCGACACAACCAAACAGCATCTACAATCAAATAAAACTGTAAAAATTATCATTTATTCATCAAAAAAAAAAAAATAACCTTCTTTTCGGTATTCTTCCGGTATTTTTGGTTGATGACAATATTGATGATAACCACGTCCGCATTGATCACATATTGTTATATCGTGTTGATGTTTCGGTGATGATTTCTTACAAATTACACACAATAGAAAATTCTCTTGTTCTGATGTATTTAATTTCGTTAATGTTTTAAATTTTGCCCAACGATCCGTATTATCGCCGAATTTAATTAAACATTCCTTACTTAAACAACTAACTTGAACTATTGTGCCCAAATAATAACGACCATCTTTCTGTTTGACTAAAACATCTTCACCTATTTGAAAATCATTCATATCTTTATCGAATTGTAGTGTTGTTGTTGAATCCGGTACTACAACACAACGATGTTGATTATTATCTTGATTGTTATTATCAATTGCTGTTATCAACGGTAAAATATTCCCTCGATTTGCCTTCGTATTATTATTATTATTATTAATATTATTGATAATAATATTGGTGTTATTGTTTAGGTAACATGATGGTTGTGTAGCAGCACCAACACCAATTGTAGACGTCATTTTCCGATTTCTCTCACATTGATATACCACCTGGAATTTCCAAATAAAATACATCAACAAATACCAAATTATTATCGAAATATTCAACTCCAATTTAAAACTATTTCAATTAAAAAAAAACAACAGAAACTACAATTTATTGGTAAAACCAACGATCACACCCCAAACTGTATAAACACAAACATTACACGAAACAAATCTACTGAATTCAATCTTTGATAATTAAATCACCGAATTAATAATTAACGTAAATTAAATTAGATAATTTAAATTAAATACCTGAAATTCTCTTGAAATTCTTCAACGTTCAAGTCCATTGAGAGATGTTAAAACATTTGCGGCCATTAACAAAACACACACGCATCCATACACACACATACTAGATGTATGTGTGTATAGAGCCCGCCAAATTATTATCATTCATTAATTTCGTTATAATTATAAATTCGTAATTTTTTAATTTGTTAATTTAACGATAATTTAACGATTTTTCGTTTATTTCAATTGAGTTTAATACAAAAATCCCGTTTAATTTCTATTTGTTTTATCGTCTCGGTGTATTTTAAATGTCTTTTTTTTTCTTTAACGATATTTCAGTTGAAACAATTGAACGATACTAGATGGCGCTGAATTATCCTGTCAAATCTCACCAATAATAGTCTATGAATTGTAACTAGACTTTAATGATAATAACGCTAAAATAATTAAATTTTGAATAATTTCAACAAAAACAACTCAAAATTAACGATAAATATTAAAATAGCTACAATTATTAACGATTTTTTTAAATAATTTTATTCCAATTTAATCATTTTCTGCGTCATAGACTATAGACAAAATCAAATAGTGGGAGATATGTCAACGCAACTAACGCTCTCTATTATCAAGTGTTGCAACTACCATTAGAGAAAATCCTATGGAAGTCGAGTTAAAACAATTTTATTGAATTTTCCGTATTTACAGTTGATATTCAGTGATTAAAATTCGGTAATATTAATTTCTATCGAATCAATTTCAAATTTTCAACAATTATAATTTGTGTAGATTCCTGTTAAATTGTAGTTTTACTGTGTTGAAAAGCTAGACAAGTGCGTCATCGGTCGGCCATTTTGCATCGGCAATTGTTTGTTTTTGTTTGTTTCTGATAAAGTAGTGAGCCTTCTCGATTTAAAGATTTCTAATTTATCAATCGCCCATAAAAATAATGAAAACTTATAGCCGGAAGAAATCTGGTGAGGCACAAGATGTTATACTTGATTTAAACGAATTGTGCCGTTTATGTATGACTAAAGAGGATGAATTAGTGCCGATTTTCAATAATGATGAACCTATACCGCTAACATTACGAATTATGGCGTGTGTTGCGTTAGAGGTGAAACTTATACCACAATTAGATTTCTGTATATGTTTATTCTTGTAATTTTTAGGTATTTGAAGGTGATGGCTTGCCGAATAAGATCTGCCATCCGTGTAAATTTCAGTTGGAGAAATCGTACAATTTCCGCAAGAAATGCGAGAATAGCGATATGAAATTACGGCAACATTTAAAAAGTCTCCATGAGAAGATCGGTAGTGATGTTGATTTGAGTACGAATGAAGAGAGTCAATCGTCAATTGTTGATCTTGATAATTCAATATCAATTAAAGATAATGCACAAATTGATCAAGATATGAGTACAGAAGAGGATCTAGTTGGTGTAACTCAAGTGGCTTATATTGAACCGGATCCGGAACCGGAAGAAGATCCGGAAAATATCACACTACCGCCGGAAACCGATTTGTTGAATAAAACCGCATGTACGTTAAAAACCAAACAAGAAGTGATAGATGAACCGGTTAATGATGATGAAGATGAGGAGGAGGAGGAAGAAGAAGAAGATAACGATAATCGAAATCTGAATGAAGGTAATATTGTTTATATCGATGAGAATAGTCAAGAAGTTGAAGATCCAAATTATGGTGCAATCGCTGATGCTGTTAAAGCAACTTTAGCAACCCTCCAACCGGGTTTCGATCCCCTATCGAAATTACAAATGAAATTTATATCGAACGATGGTAAACCAACACAAGTTGAAGTTATCGCTGAAGATGGTAATGTGATCGTTATGGAATTAATGACGGAAGAGGAGAACGAACCGTTACAACTGAATGGTGGCGATATGGAAATGAATGAAGATACGCCCGAAATTAATGAAGATGGTGAATTGAAGATCTTCAAATGTCCACAATGTCCGAAATCGTTCGCCCGCCGTATCCAATTACGTCGGCATGCCTCCGTACATATGCAACAGCGCGGTTATAGTTGCGGTATGTGCGAAAAATGGTTCCCCACACGTTCGGCTCTAGTCCGACATGAACGTATCCATACCGGCGAACGGCCATTCCAATGCGAAATCTGCCAGAAGAGTTTCGCCCAAAAGGAGATCCTCTATCGGCATTTAATGACGCATTCCGGCCAGAAACCGTACACGTGTACGCATTGCAATAAAGGTTTTACGCAACGCGAACCGTTACGGATCCATATGAGGACGCATATGGCCGAAAATGCGCACGATATTAATCTCCATTATTGTTCTTTATGTCCGAAAGTTTTCTGCCATGCTTCGGGATTGAGTCGACATTTGGTCACTCATACCGGTAAAACGTTCAAATGTAGGGATTGTGATCGATCATTTACTGATAAATCATCGTTGAGACGACACCATAAACAGACGTTTCATCAGCCATAATCATGATTTTTCAAATGTATTAAATATTTATCGAAATTAGTTTTTATCAATTTATGTTTTAATTAAAATAGAAATAGCTTTAATTATGTTTCTTTTTCCTCGATTTAGCGTCGATAACTAATTGGGCTTGGCGTTTCAAATACGTCCGTGACGGTACTTCATCGTCATCCTCCGATCCTTGTCTTGTCGGGGGTGGAATTGGGGATGCATTCTGTTGTTGTGGTAGTGGTGTTTTTCTCAATAAACTATTATAGGGTGTCGGTAAACCGATTTCATCATTCATCACCACCACCAAATTATCGTTGTTTTGTTGGAATTTCGACAAATCCATCATTTCAATTGCTACATTTAAACTGTCTTTGATTGCTTGTAAAATCTTGGATGGTTTCGTGGTAGAAATCCTCCCATAAGGATCGATAAACGAATATAAATCTCGAATTATTACAGAAATCTTATCTAGAGATTCTTGCCGATTTTGTATGCGAATTTTACAATTTTCGTAACGTTTACGCTCATCTGATAACCGGATTTGAATACTCTCAATACGGATTAAATGATCACCACTCTTATTATTAGTATCGCCATATTTGAATTGTTCCAATTGGTTCGTTAACACATCCACCTGTTTCTCAAATTGTTTCTTATTCAATTCTAATTTCATTCGTAACTGTAATAGACGTAAATTCGTATCGTATTGGGCAACGAATCGCTGGTGGATTTCTTCGATACTCGTCGCACCGGTTGCTAGTTTCAAATCATCGAAAATTCGAAATAATCCATCGTCTTGTTGAGTAGTTTCCGATATTTCTTCGTCAATATCGTTAATTTCATTCTCCTCGGGATTTATCGGTTTCACTGTGATTTTCTGTGTTTGAAACACGAATTTCTCCATAAATTCCAACTGTTCTCGGCCGCTATCAACCAAACGTTGTCCTTCCAGCGTTTGTTTCTCGCGATTATTGCCACTGATCAACGCCGTTTTTTCTTCGTGTAATAGCGAATTTCGTACGGTTGCACGCATCTTTGTCGCCTCTTCAACAATCTGATTTTGAAACGTACAAACATGAGCGAAAGTTGGGGAAATTTCAAGCTCTACTTACTTGGAATAATTTGTTTAGTTGTAAGTGTTGTTGGTCAATTCGTTTCAAGACAGTTTCAAGATTGCTTTCGAATTTCGATGAATCGTCTAATAGTGAACGACGGATCTCGCTATAGCGTTGATTGATTTGATTGCCTTCATTGTATTGGATTTCAATAGCGTCAATGTTGTTTTGGAGGTCGGAAATTTTCTAAAATCGAACCGTTTTAGATTAAATTGGTGATAATTCGTTATTTCGTACAGTTTTTAATGGAACTTCAATATTGTCTTTGGTAGTTTGCGCGGACAATTTCCGATATTCTTCAGCTAAATTGGCAAGTAATTTTTTATTCTAAAACACAACTATTAGCAATTAAAACGAATATTATCATCGATTATTACCAATTTTCGTTTAAAATTCAATAAATCCAATAATTTCACCTTATCGATCACTTGTAAACGCAACGTCTCCTGTATTTCATCGAAAGTTTTATCCTCATAAACGCCGATTATTGTCTCTAAACGTTTCCCATACGCTGGCAATTTGAGTTGTTTGAAATTGTTCAATAATTCCCGGATTTCCTCCTTTAATTTTTGGATTGTCTCGATATTTCGACGGTTCTCGCTTTCGCATTCTTCAAAAATCGCCTTCCTCTGGCCCTCTAAACACAAATCAACAATAAAATTCGGGGAAAATACCAAATTAACTCACCGGAAAGTTGGATTTTCTTCTTGATTTCCAATATCTGCTTATGGACCATTGATACAACCGTATTTTCATCCAATTTTAGGGAGAACAATCGTATTATCGATCAAACAAGGCATTGTAGGCGTATTAAGTTAATAAAATTTGCCTTTCCAATAAATAAGAAAAATCTCAAATGTTTATTAATTACTCTTCAACAGTATACAGAATAATAATAATAATAATAATAATTAATAATAATTGGAGAATATATTCTTTTACAAATAGAACAAGAAAAATGAAAGAAATATCCGGGTAAATATTTCATAAAAATTATTATATAAAATATAGATTTTTCTTGATATTTTCGTACAAATTTTGATTACCGTGTATAATTTTCTAATACGTGTTGTGTATATGTGTATGTGTGTGTATATTATTTATTATAAAATAAATCCATTAACCATTTTTCTATCAAATATATAAATTCTATTCTCCATTTCATACCCTCTTCAACCCACAAACATGCTTTAGAGTAAATTAAAAAAAAAAAAAAAAAAATGAAAGGACAATTCATTATTAAATACTCAGTAAATATCTCAAAGGCAACATGGTCAATAATAGTGTTTTGCATTATCTTCTCTAAACTATCAAAGTTATAAAGAAAAGTTGCAATAAAACAAATATTTAATCAAATAAACGATTTTTCTTTATAACTTTGATCTTATAAAATACGCGAAAAGATAATGGTGATATTTTTTAATATATTTACACAATACAAGGAAGCTCTAGGCCGATTTTTCCAAATAAATGCTACTTGAAAGAAAATAAATTTCGTAATTTTATTGCAAAATAGGAGACAATGAGTGAATGAAAACGAAAAATAAAATTTAAACGGATTTATTTCTTCCAATTATTTAAAAAAAATACCACAATGCCTCAATTCAGTTATAAACAATGAGTATTTAAAGAAATCTACCTTTTTAGAGTTTAAATTACCAGAATATTCGAGTGCATTCCGAATGATGGTCGTCAATATACGCATTGTGATATTTTTTTAATTTTGTAGACCAAAATAATACTAATAAAGAAAACAAAATAGCCCGTTAACCAAAATGGCACTAAAATTAGAAAAAAATTAAAATAAAATAAACAAAACTATTATTATTTGGAATGCGTTTCTCCTCAAAAAATATGTTAAATTTTGTTTAATTAAAAAACAGATCTCTATCATAAAGCCTTATAATGTAACAAAAAAAAAAAAAAAATCATCTACAGTGTACCAAAATAAAAACTGAACAAACTAACTAAATGTAAGATTGATAAATGCATGTATTAGCGAAATATTAAAATGTTAATAATTAAATGTATAAGAAAACAAAAAATTGTTTGCTTTTTTCTCCTATTGAGCATTGTAAAAGGTTTAATTTTTCTTGTTTTAAATTGTAAGTGTAATAGTTTTTATTGTTTTGATTTAGAAAGTCAGTTTTCTCGTTTTTTGTTTCTTCAATTAAAAATATCTTACATATTTTCAAATTGATCTACACGACGCTTAGTATTACCTTTACGGATCTCACGTAATGTTTTATACTTATCTCGCCCTTGACGTACATTCTCTCTATGGATCTTATCCATTGCCGTTTCTTTAGTTTCATCCCTTGATTGGGCCAAATCTTTCTTCAACGCCTACAAAATTACAAATTACTAATGAATTAATTAATTTTTCTATTAGAATTTACCAAAAGTTGATCTTGTAGACGTTCATTACGTTCAGCTAATGTACGTCGATCTTCAACTGGATCAATGATATTCTCATCAGTTGCTAAATCTTTACTAACATCACCATTTATAGTTTCATCATCTTCATCATGATTGTTCTCTTCTAAATGTCCTTTAGTTGCATTAGCGGCATGTTGTTGTTTTAATTCTTCTTCTTTACGACGTGCCGCTTCAACTTCCTCTTGTAAACGTTTCGTTTCATAATCTTTAGCTTCAACCTCCTCTTGGATTCGTTGAACTTCTAATTGTTTCGCTTTAATTTCCTCTTCTAATTTTTGTCGTTCAACAGCTTCCATACTTTTACTTTCTTCTAAACGTTCCATCATTAATTGTAATTCATTTTGTTTCTTTTCCAATTCCTCTTTAGCCGCTTGTAATTGTTTTAATTGTTCTTCTAGACGACGTATAATCTCTTGTGCTTCTAATAGATTCGCTTGATTACGTTCCATTTCTTCTTGTAATTGTTTAATTTTATCTTCGTATTCTTGTTGTTTCTTTTCAGCACGTTCACGTGCCGCAATTTCTAATTGTAATTTTTCACGCTGTTGTTGTTTAGCTAATTTCTCTTCACGTGCTTGAGCTTTCATTTGTTGTACATCAATTGTATCGGGTTTACGACGTCTCATATATAATTCATGATTACCCATACATAATGATAAGATACGTTTATTGATACGTACACGTGGTGCGAAAAATACGAAATCTGGTGCTTTCTTATCGATTGGTTTTATTATAAATTTACGATCGTTAAATGAAATATTACGAATTTCCGACCAGGGAAAACCGATTTTTGGTGTCAATCTAAAAATACAAAACAATTAAACATAAAAATATAACTAAATTGAACAATAAAAACGTACTGATCATCTTTTTCGTAAATATTCAAACCTAAAGCATCAACACCTAAATATAATTCAGTGCCTTTTTTATTACGAATCTCAAAATAATTGACACCGTACATTTCTAAATCTTGAGCAATCTTTAAATATTCCATCATTGCATCTTCACGCATCATACCACGATGCTCTTTCCACCAGGTCATTATACTTTGCTCCCATTCCTCTTTAGACATCTTATGTTGATCCATTACTCTATAATTTACAAGAAAATAATCATCAATCAATTAGAAATTTAAAATAATAACCTTTGTGGTAATAGACGATCATTTGCTAAAAATCCAGCACTATGTAGACTTTTATTATAATCACCATGTCTAGCTTGTACAGCATACGATGCTAATAATACGGATGTTTCCGGTGGACAATAGATTTCATCGGATAATATCGAATTTTTTACTTGTAAATAGAATAGACGTAATGTTATGTCTTGGATTAATTCTTCGGCAACATCTTCCGGATAGAATTTTGCACGGAATTTGAATTGTAATGGATTCTCTTTCTTTACATCTTGGCTCATCACCTAAATTTCAACAATAATCGATAACTTTATTGCAAAAACAACAACAAAATAAAATCTACATTATAGAAAATTACGAAAAAAAAAAAAGATTACCTTTATTACAGTACGTAAATTACGCAATTATAAAAATTACAACCCATTATAAACATCAATTAAGAAATATTACTGGTAAAAATAGAAATTAAATAAAACTCGATTTTATTTCAAATGAAATCTAAACAACTAATTGATGGTGTTTTGAATTGATTCTTCAACAATTTGTTGGATGTTTAATAATTATTTAAAACAAATATAATGATATTAACCTTGAAAAAATTTCAAATAACCTTCAACTACCAATAATTTATAAATTACTACTACAATAATTTTAGTTAATTTTCATAATGGAAAAATCACACACTTACCAAATCATTACAATATTCATCATCATGTTCGGGGATTTTTAACGAATTATATAAAATATGCTTGAAACATTCGAATGTTTTAAAAAATATCGAATCCTGTACATTATTGTATGCATAAAAGATCATTTCATAGAAAAAATAAATAAATATGAATTATTAAAAATAATCAAGGATTTCAAACAACTCTACAGATAGTAAAATCAAATTAAATGGAAATTTATGGCTAATTGTCAAGATAATAATGAGGAAAAAACTAGCGAAATCTATTATTTTCGTCTCTATCTACTATAATTTTAGTTTCCTTAACTTTCATTTTAATTCGTCTATAATTAGTAATTACACATGTCTAAATAGATAAGCGCTATATAAAAATCCATGACCAATTAGATAATGAATTATTGTTCTAAGTTAATTGGCACTAACAAATTTTTCGAGAATCTCTATCTATGTACCTATAATCTCTAAATTTGTATAATCCACTCCACAATTTACCTTTTTATACAACTTAATCCAGGTGAGATCCCCTTTAGAATCTGTGTATTGTAAACCGAAGAACCATACTTCGCGTAGACCGATTGTTTTAACAACTTGATCGAATAATTGTTTGCCGGATGTTGTTTGCTGAATAGCAAACTCCAATTCGGCATCCATTGTAGTCACTCGGACATTCATCTAGAATTAAGAAAATTAATAAAATTTCAAATTTCAATTCGATAAATCAACATTTCGATATACATTTGGGTATGTTTTTTTTGTTGAAGGACGATTATTGGCCACAATTTTACCCACATTCCATTATCAAAATAGAATTTTAATCGGTATTTCCTTGTAATCGAAGAAATACCATTCTAAATCTCAACAATTGGCTAGTATAGTATAGTAAATAGTTTTCAATGATTTATTTTCAAGATAAATGAAGGTCGTGTCTTACTTTTCAACAATAATATGACTCAAACAATTGAATTCGTAATAATCCTTTAAAAAATGTCAACAATTCTACGATAAAATCCATTGTATAAGAAAAACTGGTACACGTATGTACAGGGGGCTACAAAAATATAAAAAAATATTCAAACTAGAACCAGTTTTTCTCTTTTTTACGTCATTACATATCGTATTAGTTGATAAATATTGGACTGTTAATGAAATATACGTGAGTTTATCGAGGGGACGTGTTAATGGAACATTTACATATGTACGTGTACATCGAGAAAAAAACACTTGTTATGTCATTATAATTTTTAAAAATAGATAAAAGGGAAAAGACTGTAACCAGATAGAAGAGTGCGTCATTGAATGAAACACTCTTACATCATTTTGCATCTTTTTAAACTGGAATTAATGACTCATTTTATGGTCAATATCGTTGTTTTTTGTGTAAATATTTCGTAGGCTGATTATTTTAGACGACAATCCAGCCTACAATATTGAAATCATCATTATTAATATCCAAAAAAGAAATCATCAAAAAGGTTAATTTGTTGTGCCAATTTCCATTGATACATCAAGTATCCATTGGAATAACATCGAAACAAGGTCGCAATGTTACCAACATAGGAATCCCAATATTTTTTCTGCATAAAATTATGCAAAAAAAAACCAATTGCATGATTCAACAATTAATTATATATACATATATGCATGGAAAACCGTTATCATCTATTTATCACAATACAATTCTATCGTTGATGTCATCTTAAGTTACATTTGAAAAAACAAAAAAAATTCAAATGTTTCCACCACAAAAAAAAACACCACCCAAATGAAGTTATCATTAATTCAACTATGGTAACTAGATTCGTTGATTTTACTTACAGATTTCGGCATTTTGCTTGTTTCTAGTTTTTCCGCCCACAAAGAAAACAACACAAATCTGAAACAAATTGGAAAATTAATTGTTTCAACAATACAAATTGACACGTTTCGTTCTCAAAATTCGTGTATATTACAACAAAACATGTCCCATTTTTATAATCGAATTACCTTCAATTTCTCGAATCTTTTTTAAATTAATAAAAATCAATTTTACATAATTTTAATTTGAAGAATTATCAATTTTTGTGTAAAATTTAGGACAATACCGGTACTTGTTGCCGTTCATACAAACTTTCATTAACCCATCTGAAGTTGGATACTTACTCGAAAAAAACAAAAAACTAACGGAAAAAAGACGATCACACACAGCCAAAGGTGTATAGATTCCGTGCTATTAATTAATAAGGCACTAATTTTCCCGTTTTATAACAAATTAAACACATCCACATACAAACAGAAATCTTCTAGATTGTTAAAGTACACACCCTTTTTCAAATTTATTTCATTACATACACATCAAATAACGGCAACTTGAAGATAAAAATAACGAGAAAAAAATATTCAACGATTGGCGAAACTATTCATCAGTTTCGTTGGATTGTTGTACCGGTAGAGGGCGAATGTGTGCCCAACTGTGTGGCAATAATCATGTGATCTATATGAAAATTTTCGATAAAGATCGGAAATCCGGCACGTAGAAATGTTCATAAATGTGTTGCAATATTAATTATTTCTATAGGAATGTTTAACATGCGGATAATTGGAGAAAATTCCATTCGTAAATGGGAAATTTGTGCAATTGACGAGGCAAATAGTTGAAAATTCGCGCCATATTACAGTGGAAATACCAACCGTTAGCCATAGTGGATTTTACGTCAGTCTAGTGAGATTATCGGAAAAAATACAAAAATTGCCCATTTATTGTTATTAAAATTCTAATTAAAATTTTATATAATCTTTTTTAAAATTCAAATTGATAAATTATTTTCTAATTCTTATATTCGCGCCAATTTTGTTAATGATACCAACTATAAAATTCTAGTGAGATATCGGTAATCCAGATGATGATAATAAATACAATTCTCAAGAATTTTCATTTTAAAACACAAATACTTACAATATGAAATAAATTATTTGCATAAAACGATATATTTTGGGAAATTTGATGAATTTGGTGGAATTAGTTTGAAAATCCCGCACCTTATCAGCGTTACCAACCGTTGAATTTCAGTGATTTTTGCAAGTGTTCTTCTAGTGACATTATTATTGAAAAGAGCAAAAGCGAAGAACGCTTTATTATTAATTAAATTTCAATAATTTCAAACATAATTTTAAGAAAACTGATTAGATTTAAACGAATTATTTATTTATTTACATTTAAGAATAATCGGTGGTTTTAATTTTATAAAATTTGGGTTTGATTGAAGTAAGGGCCGTGCCCATTTTTAGGTTAGAATCCGAAAATTGCTTATAAATCGAAAATTGCAGGTGTTTTCTCTACAAAAATGTCATCGGGACGTCCAATAAAGTGTGTAGTAGTTGGTGATGGTACAGTTGGTAAAACTTGTATGTTAATTTCGTATACAACAGATAGTTTTCCTGGTGAATATGTGCCGACTGTGTACGAGTTAATGTCTTATCTATTGGATTTCTATAATTCGCATTTTATCTTGTAGTTTCGATAATTATTCGGCACCGATGGTTGTTGATGGTATATCTGTTAGTTTGGGTCTATGGGATACAGCCGGTCAAGAAGATTACGACCGTTTACGACCATTATCCTATCCACAAACCGATGTCTTTCTAATATGTTTTAGTGTAGCCTCACCATCATCGTTTGAGAATGTCACATCGAAATGGTATCCAGAAATTAAACACCATTGTCCGGATGCACCAATGATTCTAGTTGGTACAAAGATCGATTTGCGCGATGATCGTGAAACTTTAAATACATTAGCCGATCAAGGTTTAAGTCCAATAAAAAGGGAACAAGGACAGAAATTGGCGAATAAAATACGTGCTGTTAAATATATGGAATGTTCAGCATTAACACAACGTGGTTTAAAGCAAGTTTTCGATGAGGCTGTTCGAGCTGTATTGAGACCTGAACCGCAAAAACGGCGACAACGCAAGTGTCTTTTAATGTAAAATCGTAAACGTTAAAAATCGAATAATTGCGTCGAATTTTTTGGGTGTCTCTTTTGATATATACATTTATATATTTTTTAATAGTTTTTCTTTCATTATTCTTGTTTGATGGTAACAATCAACGACTGAACTGAAAACACCCAAGTCTCCAATGTTTTCTCTTTCTTTACTTTATAATAGTTCAGGGCATTTATAGTCAATAACGACTCCAAAACTATATATTAATATACATATATTTATATCTTTACACATTAAAAATGTTTACGAATTCTTCTAGGAAACGGAAGAGGATTCTCTTTTTGTTTTGTGATTAGTTTCAATGCTAATATTTTAACATTTGGCTATGTATTTAGAATAAAAAAAATAGTATTTTATACAAAAATTAAACGCACTACAATTTGTAATAGCAAGAAATATTTCAATCTGTGCCATTCTTATAAATATTGTTGTAACCAACTCTTTTACAAATAATTTATCTGTTTTTATTGATATGGACGGAATGGTCGAATACTCACCATTATTATTATTATTTAAATAGAAAATCGAGTGATTATCACAAATCAACGAATCTCTAACAAATTTAAGCAGCTTTTAGGTTTAAAATTTAATTGTGGTATAATTTATATTTGTGTTATATTCTAAAACAAGAGGAATTTTCTATTTTATATTTAAACCAAAGCAAAACAAAAAAATATATGAAAATCTAGTCACAAATATTTCATTATTGCATTTCACTTGTATTTTGTTTCTTTTTATACTTTATTTTCTCATCAATATACGATAATATGTAACAAATTGTACACATCTGCATCTTTTCATGTTTTTTTCTGCATTAATTTTTTATGTGACTTGTATTTATAATAATAAACAAATTAAAATGAATTGGTTTTATTAAATTTTAAATCGCCGCCAATATTTGAATTATCTGATCTCGCTAGTCGTCATTGTACGGTTGGCAGAACTGATGCAAATGAAACAGTTTTCCTTCAATATAAACAATCGCAAACTGCTTGATTCTATTGTCTACAATTTGTTTATTGATTTTGTTGTTTTAATTATTTATAGAAATATTAATTAATTTAATTTTAGTTCAAATAGAGTTAAAATTTTTAACGTGTACGGATAATTGTGTTTTTATTTGTTGAGAGAAGTCAAGCCGAATTGGGCCCATTGTGTAATTTTGATAAGTTGGCCAAATAGTGGGAGTACTGGTTGTTTGATTGGTCGAAAATTGTTCGATTATCTTTTGTTAGTCCAGTTTTATCTCTATTTTGTAGTTTTTAAGAATATTGTTGATGAGATTTTAACTTGTTTGGACGTGTTTAAGAACTTATTTTTTTAAGTTTTTAATAATTTTAAATTAAGTTTATCTTTTATAAGTAGGTAAGTTAAAATTATTCGTTTTTATTCTATATAGTACATAACCTCAAATATGTCTTTTTCGCAGTTGTTTTCTTCTCGGATTTCATAAGAATATTGATACATTATGGAGAATTATACTAAGTAAGTTGAATATTGGTGATAGTTGGTTAAAATTAAGGCTTTTTTGAAGTTAAAGTTATAAAAACAGCCATTTTTATCAATACAGCTAGAAAAGAATGTTAATTATCGTTTTCCCAATTGAAATTTCTGTGACCTTATAACCTTGAAGATAAATTTTGTTATCTCGATTTTACAGTGGGAAATTAAGAAGAAATCGTTAAAAATTCCACATTTTTTGAAGTTGTAATTCTTTAAAACTCTATTCCTTATTGAATTAATAATTGTATAACTAATTGTATTGTTTGTGTATAGCTCCGAGGAACACCTGACGTGCCCTTACGATAAATCACATAGAATCTTACGCCCAAGGATGCAATATCATTTGGTTAGATGTGCAAAAAATCACGGACCCCAAAAAATGGTAACATGCAAATTTAATGCCACTCATATTGTTCCTGAACCGGAACTTTTAGTAAGAATTTCCACAAAATACAACAACCATAAATTAAATCCATATACTTTTAGTATCATCATCAAGTTTGTGGTGATCGGAAATTCATCGAAACACAAATATATGATCATTGTACTACTGAAAGCAAATATCCAATACCGAATATTCCTGTGGAGTGTGAAGAAAATTGGGATAATGTATGGAAATTTGTTGATTTTTTTAATTTTGAATAATTTCGTTTATTTTAGGAGTATGTTCCAACGTATAATCCACAAGAATATTTAGAAAAAAATAAAATCTTACGTTCATTAGATGTGGCCTCGAGAGCACAACGGCGTGATTTCCGCCAAAAAGAACGTCAACGTTTTCTTGAATTAAATCAACAAGGATGTAGTAGCGATATGGCACAACCATCTACAACAATTCAAGTAATAATTAATTTAATTCGTAATTAATTAATTGATTTGTAAATTTGTAGAAGGTGAAATTGCCGGAACATCCGCCGGCTGTTGATGAAAACGAGAATATTTCGAAGATCCGCGAACGAATCCGTTTGGGTACCAATAAAACCTTCTTACAATATTCAAATACTGAAAATTAAGAGTCAATTTTCTTTTATTATTAATGTAATTTAAGTTTGTTTTCAATAAACTCGGACTAATCCAATATGAACCAAGCTTAATGATAATCACGTGTAGTGTCTAAAGTTCCATATTCCTCTAGAAAGAGGTGGTATATTGCCGGTTTATTATGTTAGAGAGAGAGATCGAATGGTTGGAATTTTTGACAGATGTCATTTAGGTTAGGCAATCATCAATACACATCGGCTATTCAAGATGCTGTCAGTTTTTTCATGACAATAGCAAAGATTCGTTTACAAAAAGAATGTGAATTATTGGAAATCTTCAGGTTTAATTTGTTAAAATTGATCAATGTTTACGTTGTAGTTCTTTTATTTGTTTTTACGGTTGATTTGAATAGTTTTGAATCATGTGGAAATGTCACAAATGCGGCAAACCCGTTTATTTTGGTAAACACAATGTTAATTATAATTATTGTCGAATAATTCGGAACAATTCTAGCCGAGAGGAAGCAATCGTTAGGCTACAATTGGCATCCGGAATGTCTACGTTGCGAGGAGTGCGGCAAACGTTTAAATCCGGGCCAACACGCCGAACATAAAGGCATCCCCTATTGCCATGTACCCTGTTATGGTGCCCTATTCGGCCCGCAATTATTCGGGCACGGTACCCGAGTGGAATCACACAAGAGTTTCGGACAGCCCCGGGATATCCTGAAAGTTACCTCATCGTTCCCATGGACACAACTGGAAGCCAAACTTAAAGTATTCGAATAATTTCTAGATTAATTAATTAATTAATTAATTTGTGTGATTTGTAGACTTATAATCAGTTTTTCGAGGGTAAAAGCGGCGAGATTCGCAGCCGACAGGTGAATGGTCGTTTGATTTTAGAGGGCTCGTTGCGCATCTATTGGGGCGTACAGGGGGTGATCCATTTGAAAGAGAACGATGATCAACGTACTGTGGTGACAGTGAGGAAACGGAATTCTTGCCGTTTATCCACATCATCATTATCATCATCATCGTCGTCATCAATCGATCAAATCAATGATAATCCAACTACTATAACAACTAGTGATAGTTTAACGAATAGTCTAACCGATTTGAATATCACTAATGATCACGATGATACAATTAATGATAGTTTAAAGAAAATCGATGATGTGTTACCGAAAAGTGTGACACTACCATCGAAACTAGTCGATGTTAAGAATTTAGAATGGGATGAATTAGATGAATTGTTACAAGTCGAGCGGAAAATCAACGATTCGGATAAATTATATCAAACAATGCCGATAACGAAATTCACAGAAACCCCCAGTAGTGATAACACGAAATCTCCAATCGATGATAATAGCGATGATGACGATTGGTTATTACAGAAGAACCATCTAAACCGTTCAATGTCCGGACCGGATAGTCTAGACCGTATACGCACCGATAATGATAATGATAATGATATTGATGATGAGGTAGTGTTGCGGCGGCCGCGTAAAACCGGCTCAACGGCGATCCGTCGACGGCCCGGTCGGCGTTTATCGCGCAGTAAAGTCAAACGTCGTTGTTCCATCAATGGTCATTTCTACGATCGCGAAACCAGCTTTTTTACACCGCCCCATGGTAGTCAAATGAGCGTTTGGATCACATCATTGGTGAATACACAGGAGGTGATTAATTTAATGTTGGAAAAATATAAAGTCGATAGTGATGCTAATAATTTCGCTTTGTTTGTTGTACGCGATAATGGTGAACAACGCCGTTTAAAAGATGATGAATATCCGTTATTAACACGCGTGTTGTTAGGGCCACATGAAGATGTAGCGAAATTGTTCCTAATGGATGGCCACAGTACGTGTGAAGTGAGTAGTGAAGTGGCGCAATTTCTTAATTTATCATTGGCCGAATGTCGGGCGATTTTGAATCAATATTATTCTCAAGAGGAACGTGAAGTGGCACGAATTAAAGAAAAGTATACCGATTTTTTACAATTTTCTAACTAATCGTTTAAATTATTGAAACTTTTTTAGATTCGCTGAATTGAAGCGACGAATAGTGTTCCGAATTGAAGAGTTGAAGAATTGAAAATTCAATCATCAATTTAGCATCGAATCGATAATCTCTTCCAATTAGTTCGTTTATTATTAATTATTTATAATTTACAATTCTTTCAAATTTTTTACACGTGTGTGTTTGCTTTTATCCATTCTCTCTAATTTTTGTAACCTTTGCTTTTAATAATCTCTATATTCGTTTAAAATTATTTTTATATTTCTATTTAAACTGATTTTTCACGTATCACAGTAATTATAGAGAGTACTAAAAAAATTGTTAAAATACTATCATTAATAAATGATTTTATATTGTCTAAAATTACTCCGGATTAATTTCAAATTTCCCGCAATTTACAGTTGGAATCCACTGTTCAATTGTAGCCCAATTCCCCAAGATCACGACAGGATGGGTTGCGATTTCGTTAGCAGCTAAAAATAGCAACATAACAGCTAATTTGTAGCAGGCGTTATCTGCCTGCATGTTGAACACAGTCGCGTTTCTTTGATAATTATAAGCTAATAATTAGCTGCTAATAGTAGCACTGCTACTGCTAACGGTAA
>JACDRP010000636.1:0-29994 GCA_013841185.1 Hycleus phaleratus | reverse complement strand
AGTTATCCTGTTTACTTTTTACTAGTGAAGGCCCTTAATTTACGGTTTAAAATTCGCCTTGAGTTCCATTCTAAAACTTTTGACTTTTGTAACTCAACAGTAAAATTTGCTAAAAAATCACCCAGTACCTTGAATTAAAATAGAAAATTCTAACCAAGAATAACTAAAAATCTTCGTTTACTGAGTTAAAAACCGACAATTCCGTTGTAATTTTGTTTATAGTTAGGTTTAAATCATCGAAAATGAACAAATTGTTGCCAAGATTAGTCAAAACCTAGAGTAAATAGAATATGCAGTTTAAAAATTAAGAAAAAGTGTCTAAATTACACAATTTAACTCCAAAAATGCCCGAAAAACTGGTGATTTAAGATAAAAGTGCACACTCTTAAATTTAGATTATATAAAAATCGATTTAATAGCAAAATTTGCAAATATTGATTAAATTAATTCAATTAAAGTCCAAGATTTGTTGAAAAACTGGCTCTGAAGATCAGCTCAAAAATCAACTTTATATCCTAATTAATATTATCCGACATTATTAGTGATTCAAATAAATTTATAAGAACAAAAATGGAGAATCAAAATCAAAAATTGTGGTCAAAATTGTCACCCTCCACCAAGAAATACATTAAAAGTCTAACTTATGGTTCTAAATTCGTCTTGAACGCCATTAAAATCCTTTCCGTTTTGCAATGCACCAACATCTGTTAAGATCCAACAATTTCCACAGAAAACATGATTTAAAGTACTGAATTCTAAGCAAAAACCTCCGAAATTTCGACCTAATGCGTTAAAAACCGACAATACTGTTCTAAATTCGTTCACAATTGCGCCCGAGTCGTAGAAAATCAACGATGAAAGTTGAAAAATTGTCTCAATTGCACAATTGAATTTCAAAAATATCCAAAAAATTGGTGATTCAAGATAAAAGTGCAAATTTTTAAACTTTAATAGCCAAATTTGCTGAAGCGATTAGAGTCAAAGATTTGTTGAAAAACTGACAAAAATTCCTCTAAATCGTCGTCAGTTAGCTCGAAAGTTCAGCTCAAAAATCGATTTTCAATCTGAATTAATATTATTTGACGTCACTAATTATTCAAATAGATCGATAAGCACAAAGAATGTAGACTCACAATCAAAAATTATGGTCAAAATTGTCGAGATTGCCACCCTCCACCAAGAAATAGATCAAAAGTGTAACTTACGGTTTAAATTCGTCTTGAATTCCATTAAAATCCTTTTCGTTTTGTAAGTTACCCAAAATTTGCTAAGACCCCACGATTTACAAAAAAAAAAAACAGTATCTTGACTTAAAATATCGAGTTCTAACCAAAAATGTTCAAAATCTTGATCAAAGCGTTCTAAATTCGTTTACAATTGTGTCTGAATTGCGGGAAATCAATGAGTTGTTGCATAAATGTGCCAAAACCTAGATAAAAGTAGGAAATTCTGCTTTAAAAATAACAAAAAGTGGCTAAATTACACAATTTAACGTCAAAAATCTCCCAAAAACCGGTAATTTAAAATAAAACTATATTCAAACTTGGATTACATAAAAATCGACTATATAACAGCCATTTGCTGAAATCTACAAATAAAAATATAGACTTCTATTCGGAAATATAAAATGAAGATTGAAATTCGCTAAAACCTGGAATTGGACTCCAGAATTTAGCCGAAATTTCATGTAAAATCGCGTTAAAATCGCCCTCCTCGCCGAAAAGTGCCATTTCGAGGATGTCTTAAAATCTAAAATTTCCCCCGAAAATCACCTGAATTGTGTCCTCTTGGTCAAATAAACGTTTGAATTAAAACTGAAAATTGTGCTCCTAAATCTGGCCTAAAAATCAAAAGGTTTATAACGATTAAAAAATGACGGTATGTCTTCGAAACAATATAAAAATTTTATTATTGTAACATCCAGTTACCGAAATTCTATGCCGCTTAGAGCGGAAACTGATTTAAAAATTTCCCATCTTCAATCGTTCCTTAAATATTCGAACATTATTTACAAAATAGATTCTCCTAAAAGATTTACACACGCATATAAAGAAACGAATCCCATCTTTATAGAGATCACTCATATTATAAATATTAACCATTAATTAATTATAATAGAAATGATCTCTTCGATCAATCTATTTAGTTAGATTAACATTAAATTTTACATAAATCCTAAATAGAATTTGATTAGATTTATCACGATGATTAAGAGAAATTCGAATAGAATACGACGATAATTGGCCGTCATCACACTAATACCGGTATGATTCAAAATCGGCCGGCCTTTTTGCGATGTAAACCATTGATGCAGATCGGATAATTCACCAAAACCGTGCTGGTTTTTCGTTTGTATCAAACATTCATAAACAGAGTCCGCTATTAGATTCGTCAGACGATACGTTTGTGTACGTTCACCAGTCGATGGATTGTAATTTTGGTCGGGTTTCACTAGAAGATCGTGCCATTGCCCGGGACTATGATACGTTGAATTTATCTAAAAATACATTCATTTAATAGAGATAACAATTAAAATTATACAACATGAGTCAAGACGGTGGAATATTAAAAATACAACAACATCTAGCTGATGCCAGTTTTTGAAATGTGGTTTTTCCGCTCGAATTACCCCTGAAAATATTTATATTGTTCTATCAACCCCCAATATACCGGGTGTTTCATCTGAATGTTAAGGGCTGTCTGCACATAAATAGACAATTTGAAAACAGGATTCCTGTTTTGNCTTGAAATGCCCTTTCAAATACCGTTTAGAACATTGAAATCCGTTGGAAAATAAAAAAGTTGTTCAGTTTTGAATCAGCTCTATTTAACTAAACCGCATCCTTAAACATAAGCGACTAGATACTAGTCACTTTCAGATACTTTAAAAATTTTAAATAATTCGTATAGAATTTTTGTCTATTTAACCGTGTAAAGAAAAATAAGGTGTTATATTTAAAATAAGAAAATTATTTTCAGCTAAACCATAATTTAATCTAATGAAATTTGATTTGAAGTAGAGTTTGGGCTATTCGACTTCTAAATTTTAATCGTTTAGTGGCCAAGCAGTGCAAAATTTAAAATTCTCGAAAAATTAACGCTAGACTATCTTGTTATTTTATTCGAAATAAGAAAGTGGGTTGCTCCACCCTAAATATCGAGGATTGATAGAGCAACAAGAATAGTTTCTAGAGATAACAGTTGTGAATCAAATTCACAATTCAGAAAGTTCAAATCAATTAGAATTGTCTATTTTTTTATATCCTATTGTCTTGACTCACCCTGTAGATATAAAATTCAAACCATAATCCTCCTGTATAGAATCCTGACCTCCAATATTGGAAATACAGACTGTACAGTCCATTTCAAAACATACTCTTTACGATTCGAATAACCGGGACTGATAATACGTGCCGGTCCTGGTTTGCCTGATAATTCAATATAACGTTTATCACGTCCAATTGAATTTGTTACTGTACAACTATAATTGCCAAAATCCGATAATTGTATATTTTTGATTGTTAATGTATAAGTTTTGCCATTATTTGACATAATCCGACGGTCTGTTGGTTCTAATGGGAATGAATTTTGATACCATAAAACTTCAGCTGGTGGATCGGCATGTACAATGCATTCTAATTTGGCTTCAAGACCTTCACCGGAATTCACCCACGATTTCAATGTGCTCACCTCTGGTGGATCTGCACAACCAATCACATATCGATTAAGTCAATTTAATTAATCAACTAATTAATTGAATTAATAATACTGACAGAGGATGTGCAATTTGATTTCACCAGTAACCGGCTGACCAATACCATTCGATGCTGTACATTGAAAAATGCCCGCATCTTGCCTCTGGATATCGTTCAATGATAAGAGATAACCACTTTGAACTTGTAAGCCTGATGGTAATAAACCATCCTGGAATGTTATAAGAATGCTTAATTACAAGATTCTATCTTTCTTATAAAGTTTTATTTCCATGTTAATCAAATAATTACTAGAGCAAACGAATTATACAGGGTGAACAAAGATGTTCTATAATCGGCCATGCCGTCTGTCGTAGCTTTGTTCAACTATTTGAAAAATCAAAACAAGTGAACTATAGAAATCTTATTGTGAACATACCACAATTTTCTTCCCGCAGTTGGTCAATTTTTCTTATTGATTCAACATTTATTAGATTTGATAGAACAACCGCCTGAATCAAGCTACGGACCTATGTCACTGAAAACACGGCCAATTTCGATCTTGCACTAAATGAAATGAAATTTTTATAGCCTACTTTAATACGAAGTTACATCTAACATAACGGAGTATATAAAGCTACGACTTTTCTATTGAAAACATGGCCAACTTCGTTATAGCGTGACGTACGTTCACAACTTTCATAGCCCACTTTGACCTGAAGTTATATCAACAAATATAATTTACCTCACCGTTGCTCGTGGTTTTAGTACGTAATGTCGTAGCTTTGTCCGTATTACACCAATTTTGGAATTTGTCAAGCTATTTTTTGAATAGCTGAACAAAGCTACGACACTAAAAATACTAAAGTTGACTCCGTTTAGTGCAGTATGAACAAAGTTACGACTTATATTCCGTTGAATAAAACGGTGTTTCTCAAACTTTTTCTAATTGTCGACGACTAAATTGTTTAATAACCTTTCAAAGACCGTCAATTGAAACAAATTTTGAGAAACACTGGAATAAAGAATATCTCCCTTGAATCAACTTGAAATCTTCGCGGTTTCATTTCTCAATTATGTTTTCGTTTAAAATTGCCGGACTTGCATATTTTTCTAAATTTTTAGCACAATTATTGGGGGAAATACCGGACTTTTTGCTCACCTTTTTCGACCATTGAACAATCGGACTGGGATTACCACTGGCGCGACATTCAAACGATACAGTCCCGCCTTTCCTGGCTGTTATCTCACCACTACCGGGCATAATCTGGATGGAGGGTGGCACTTTATTTTGAAACAAAAAATCAATTAAACGATGAATGATTACAAACAGGGTGTATCTCAACTAGTTGGTTATATAGCGCGTAGCTTGATTCGATTACTTGTTCTTTGATTGAGAAACATCAAATATTGTAAATTATGAAACAAGCTACGACTCTATTCACCAAAATTACGTCTAACTGTGAGATGGAATACTGTGAACGCCCTGTATAATCGGTTATTGTGTTTCAATCTTTATTTTAATTTAAAAATGTCATTTTCCATCTAATAAATTCTCCCATACATTCGATTTTCTCGAGTTCGAATCCTGGATTACTGCTGTTATGATTGTTTTTTTTTTTCAGTAAAATTTCTATAAATGCCTTGGTATTCCTGGAATTCATCCCCGAATACACAGCAGCTATCTGTTAATTGATCAATCCAAATCCTTTCGTTCTCTCGCTCTATCCCTTGTTCGTACTACCCCCCAATCCTCACCCCATTCCACAAAACCAACAACACTGTCAGAAAATTTAAATTGGAACATTGGAGTAGTCTGCGATAACGTCAGTTCACATTCCACATGTACTAAAATACAAGCATGAATATTCATAGGGATCTATATGCGTATATGGGGTTGAATAGACAGGGATGAATGGGGTGGTTGATATTAAATAAAGTTCGAATATGCTGACCATTTGTTAGATGTACGTTCCAAGTTTGTTGGACAAAAAAGGGGTTGAAAATGGTGATGACGGCACTCCTAGTGGTGGTTGTTTTAAATTAATGCAAGATAACTAAAACAATTGCGGCATATACTAGGAGTGGATTAGTTCTATTTTAAGGGTTGTAAATTTTCGAATTTTAGTTCGATGATGGCACCCTCAAAACTTCAATTATTGACACCCCCGATGTCAAATAATACGATCATGTAACAGCATACAGTAATCGTTTACATTGATGGTGGTTGTGCGAGGGTGGTTTGCAAAACCGCCATATGAATATTTATGACATCATTCTACTTGATTGCAAGTTTAAAATGCAAAACAGTCAATTTGCATTCATTAAAAGTGGCGAGTTTTCTCTAATTCCATCTCACTCACCCCTTATTATACCTGCATATAAACTATATGTATCAGACAAAAATGGGGATAGATATGAGAACAAGATAGATGTCTGTTTTTGATGTTCACTAAAGCGTCCTCTGTTCAATTTGCATGTATTCCAACAAGCCTTGATTCCCCCATCAACCCTTTCCTTTTTGCCCGCTTGATGTTTACTGTTTTTTTTTTTTTGCTGTATTCCGTTGGTATTATTGTTCGTACACATGAAACGTTACGCTTATACTTCAACGATCAAAAATTAACCATTCTACATAATTTGAAATAATTAAAATTGAATATTACGGCAGTGTAGACACAAAAAACACCCTTGTTTGATACAAAAAACAATCAACATTCGGGTAATTAATTTAACGTTGAATTATTGTCGAAGCCCCGGATTTTGGGGTGTAGAAGACTGATTTATTGGAATCTTGTCGGTGTTTTAACCAAATTATGAATAATCCAACGATAATTAAGAGTACATTCAGTTTTAATTGTGTTAATTGAAGAATAGTCGGCTTAATTGACGCAATTAGCGGTTTTTAGTGGGCCATTCGCAAGTATTATTAGTAAGGGAATTTTACAAAATTGAACCTCGTAGCTTACTGGGAAATCGACTAAGAATGCCACTTTTTAGGGTACAAGCAAACGAAGAAACAACTTTGGGTCTTTCTTGACCGTTGCGCGGGTGTGGTTGGTTGGTGAAAATCGAGACATTGTCAGAAAGACGCGGTTTTGGCCGGCTTCCCGGTGAGCTACGAGGTCCAAATTTTGTTCAAACCTAGAAACCCCTATAAATTCGAATTACTGCCTAATTAATAGGATTTATTTTCAAATTAATTACTTTCGAGCGATCCACCCGGTACGTTCGTTTTAACAAGAAATCGTCTAATATTATGGAGATTTTAATAAAACGTAAAGTGGTGAATTATGCGGATAGATTTTTCAAAAGGCAATTTCTCTCGGCAAACTCTTAAATTGTCATAATCCAATTTCCTTCTATCTTTCGCCATTTTAAAGACACTTGAAAAGTTTGTAGAACAATTCTTGCCAAAATTGGACCTCGTAGCTTACTGGGAAGTCGACTAAGAATGCCACTTTTTAGGGTACAATGTAAAGCAAACGAAAAACAACTTTGGGTCTTTCTTGACCGTTGCGTGGGTGTGGTTGGTTGGTGAAAATCGAGACATTGTCAGAAAGACGCGGTTTTGGCCGGCTTCCCGGTGAGCTACGAGGTCCAAATTTTGTTCAAACCTAGAAACCCCCCTATAAATTCGAATCACTGCCTAATTAATAGGATTTATTTTCAAATTAATTACTTTCGAGCGATCCACCCGGTACGTTCGTTTTAACAAGAAATCGTCTAATATTATGGAGATTTTAATAAAACGTAAAGTGGTGAATTATGCGGATAGATTTTTCAAAAGGCAATTTCTCTCGGCAAACTCTTAAATTGTCATAATCCAATTTCCTTCTATCTTTCGCCATTTTAAAGACACTTGAAAAGTTTGTAGAACAATTCTTGCAGAATGACGCAATTATTTCTTTAATTTAATTGATTTTTGTTGTTGTTGTCGATTCGATTTTAATTGCGGTGTCCGATGGACGGCGTTAATGATAGGGCGCGCCATCCTGTCGGGGCATTTATCTCGATTGCTGGCAATTTGTCATGCAGATCTTCGTTTTAGATGGTGGCGGGTTATACGGGTGGAATACGACACGTGTCAGCCGCGGGCAACTAAATAGAGAGATGTTGAATTTCCAAGTTGTCAGATACACATACACAGACATGGACGCAGACAGGCACATGTACAACAATCTAGTCAAGCCCCAAGCCAGACGTAAACTCCAAAGTTATCCATACATGTATTTATAGTTTACGTTCTATCCTAGAAACTTTTAGTTTTCATATCTATCTAGTATACAAAAATTGTTAACAGGGGGAAATAAATATGAAAATAAAATCTAAAAGGAACAATAGAGAGATGATCTGAAAACAAACAAACAAACGAATAAAACAGCTAGCAATATAGATGTGCATTGTGTTGAAACTTTGTTGTGTTACAAACGATATACGAAAAGCTTTTATAGAATCATTGCCAATTTTTCAAGCCTTCACTACAATCCAACACAGAAGAACAAAATCTTAATTTGCAGTTTATTAACGGGGGGAAAATTTGTTCAAAATTGCTAAATTTGAGCAAGCAAGCTTAAAAACGTTCACTTTAAACCGATTGCGAACAACAGTTAAGATGGAAAATTTAAATTGGAAATGGAGAATTGTGTCCAAATTTTCCCTCTTCTTAATCCACTAACAAAATTTTCAAAAAAAATAAAATAAAGCTACTTAAAATTCATAAACCACAATAATCTCTTCTTTGAAATCGACAATCGAAATTTCATAAAAACTGATAATCTAGGACCGATAATGCCCTAAAATCCAAGCTTGAAGCTCAGAATTCTGTTAACGCATTTAAACTTTCTTTTTCTTGAAACTTACTGCCAATTTCCTGAAAACTAATAATCTGGGACGCGTAATGTATAAAAATCGGAGTTGAAAATCGCGAATCTCACTGAAAAATTGTCTAATAAGTCAATTTTATATTATTTAATGACAAAAGTCCCAAAAGACAAATTTAAAGCTACAATTTAACTTCTGAATTGTCCCCAAATCCTCCACTTTTATTAATCTATTAACAAACTTTACAGGAGATATCTTAAAATCTAAGCTTAAAGCTCAGAGTTCTGCTAAAAATATCTAAATTTTTACTTTTTCGAAATTTACAAACAAAATTTGATAATTTAGAATAGGAACAGCTTAAAAACTCAGGCTAACAGCCAAGAATTCGCCTAAAATTTTACTTGAAATTGTAATTTAACAACAAAGCCCATTAAAAATACCACCAGGTTCAAAATTTACTACTAAAGTTCAAAAATTTGACTACAATTCTATTGCGATGAAAAGATTTCAAATTCGAAGTTTAGAAGCTACCCGAAAAGACAATTTATACGTAAAATTTGCCAAAATCTGCTGATTTCGAATGAAAACATTTTAACACCTGCCGGAAGTCGTCGTTTTTCCGCACAACTAAAAAAAAAATCCTAAAATAAAGCGTTAAGATCCAAAATTCTAACTTCAACGAGCCGAACTAGAACTCCTTAAAAACAGATGCTTTTAATGAACGATTTCTCCCTTATTTTTCATTAGAGAATCAAGTATTATAGCGTGTTGGAAAGAGCGTTTCAAAACACAGCTCGTAGGCTTTAGTGTGGCGAATTTTGTGGAATCTCTGAGTTATAGTCGAACATCTAGAAGTCTGTGCCCTTTTATATTTTTTTCCATAATTTAAGTCATTGCCTGTAACTTAGAATTTCCACAAAATTTTCCAAAACGATAAAGTCCATAAGTTGTACCTGAAAATGCTATTTCCACGAGTCATAATTGATATGACAATGAAAAATGGGGAAGAATCGAAAATTCGACCCAAAAATTATCTAAAATTCCCCAAAGTTCCATTTTTCAACAATTCAGTTGTAAATTTACTTAAAATCCGATTTTGTAAACAAAAATCAACGTAAAAAAGCCACCAACAATATGGAAATTTTAATAAACTTGATAATTATATAGACAGACTTTTTAAAATGTCTGTTCACAAACTCTTTAATTGTGGTAATCCAATTTTCATCCACTTTTTTGCCTTCACAGTTATTAACAGTTAGATTAAATGAAATGCAAACTATGGATGGACTGTATTTATTCTATCAGCAAACTAATTGATATTACCTTTGATTGTTAAATACAAAATAAACATTCACTGAACAAAATCGACTGAAATTATTGGAAAAACCCCGGACAATTTTCCAATATTAACAAAAATCAATAGTACAATAGAAAAACGTTCGAAATTAATATTAAATCGAGTATTAATCATTGTTTAATCACGATAAATTAGAGTATCGATGAATTAAAATTATAGCTCTATCAGTTTTATTGGAGGCGAAAATTGGTGGATGCGCCAGACTATTCATTGTTGTTGATTCAACTTAAGGGTGTTTTTTATATATGATTAGTTTTAGGGTGGTTGTAGAATATAGCCTTTTGTTATTTACAAAGCAAATTAATTGGTAGCCAGCCCTTGTTATTTATTTATTCATTTTTTAAAAATAAAATCGGATTAATTTCGTCAAATTTATATTTCTTATTTAAACGGAAATAAATAATCGTTTATTTTAACGGTTAACAAACAACGTATAATCCGTAAATCTCAAGATGAATTTCTAACAAAATTAATCCGTGTTTTGCTTTCAATATTTCAAAAGCGTAAATCGTCTTAATACCAACATTTTTATTTTAACCCCTTTGTGTTTCAATATAGAAAATGTAATTTATTGATTTTTACAATATGGGAGTATAATCAGCTTAAAATCCATGTGTCTACATATTCAATTTCTAATTAGTTTACCCATTACAGGAAAACCATCATCATCCTATTTTATTACAATACGTCAGTTGAATTTCTATACAACGAAAATTATTAAGCCGTTGTTATAACAACAATAATGTCGAAAATCTACAAGTTTATTGTACTTGTAAAGATATGAACGAACATCGGTTCTCATTACAAATACGACAACGTAATTGTGTGATCAAGAAAATCTGCTGACGATAACACTAAAACCATGTTTAGTTTAAGTGGAATTCCAAATGAATTGTTTTACTAGTAAAAAAATCAAATGTTCGTATTATGGAGGTTCCAACCTAACACAGGTGTTCGTAATTTAATTCTATTGACATCTAGAATAAGTTAATAAATAAAAATAGTCAAATGTCCGTATTATGGAGGTGCCAACTTAATAGAGATGTTCGATTTGGAGAGTAAATGAATAGAGCCTCAGTTATTCTTCTATTGATGTCGACAATGAGGGAATTTTAGCAGAAACTTCTTGCAATTTGGAAATGGAAATTTTACAATTTCTCGCTCTATCTTTATTTTGAATCAGTGCTCCTTAAACTGTTTCCCGACAATTACCGATAAATCGCTTGACAAACATTTAAACAATATTTTTCAATGTCGACTACAGTTATTGTCCACTATTTCCGTTATTAACACCCTTCAATCATTGAATAATCTCAGTTTTATTTTAGATCAGTGTTCCTCAAACTTTTCTCCAGTGCACATCGTTAACGGCTTGATAAGCTTCTAGATTGGAATTTTCATTTAGATGTGGTAGAGAAATTTGGATTCTTGTTGCATTGTCTTTGAAATAAAAAATAAAAACTTCCAAAAAGCACGATTTTGAGATTTTTGGGATTGTTTCAAAAACTAGACACCAGAGTCGTTTAAAATTTGGCATAAATAATGCTTAGGGTGATACTGAGCTATGGTAATTTTTTCAAAATTTTTGAACTTGTAATTTATTGAGTTCAACTTTAACACCTTTTAATCATTGAAACATTTGAATTGTTAAAGCATTACAAATGTTTAAACAAAAATTTGGTTGAGAAACACTGTTATCAATGGCCTTATTAGAAAATGAATGCCCTTCACTGATTGAGAATAATCTCAATTCTCATTTGAATCAGTGTTTCTCAAAAATTTCCCAAGCATACGAGGTGTGTAAATTCAGTAATGAGACTGGCAACGTTGCGTTTGATCTGGCAACAATGGAAGCGCGGGGCTTAGTGGGGCGGCAGAGGAACATGTGANGTTATTTCAGTATCGGAGTTCCAGCACTGCTATAAGGAGTGGAAGAAACGTCTCCAGCGCTGTGTGGCCTCAGAAGGAAGTTATTTTGAAGGTGACAATATCAAATTGTAATTCTTTTTGTATTAAAAATTAAAAAAAAATTAGTCTCATTACTTAATTTACAGACCTCGTATACTGATAGATTATTTGATAAAATTTGAAGCACCGTTTGGCAAGCACTGTTATCATATGGCGGTCTCATTAGAGGATTGTCCATATCATCGGATGGAAAATTGCCAAGGATTATGAGTTGTTAAATCGCCCGGAAATGGTCAAATGCGCAGCATATTATCGATAATCCACACAAATTACTAGATGACAGATATATCAGAACCGTATCGAAATAATCATTATGACTTCTAAATTTGGAACAACCCTTGTTTAATAATGGACTATTGTCGAATACACACACTAAATCACCATCAAAGACAAATATAGATTGGATACTTAACAACCCTCTTATCTGTTCTTTGACTCGAGCATTTATGGCCTAACATGGATGAACACAAATCGATCCAATTCTAGCCGAATAAATAAGTCAACGATGAAAAAAATATCAGCCAAAAATTCCGTATTGATATTGAAATCGACACAAAAAAAGTTTGATTTCTATGAATAAATAAATGGATAAGACTCACTTAATATTTCAACAGTATGGATCAGATCACCATGCGAACCATCCCCTATTTGGCACGTATAATCGCCCTGATCTGAATAACGGATATCCCGAACTTGTAGATTATATCCTAATAATGATATTCTCGGATCGGTGGTGATTTTTTGTTGGCCTGCTGTTAACAGCGTCATTCCACGTTTCCATACGATCACATAAGAGCCTGAAAAGAAAATATACAACATTAAAAAAGATCACAGGGGTGCTAAACTGCACGTATAGTTTATCAGGTTATTTGACAAGCAATTAAAAAAAAAAAATTGTACTCGATTCGAACAATATGCGGTACGAGTTGTGCTCGATTAGAACAATGTACGAACGAGTTGTATTCGATTCGAACAAGATTGTTTTCGACGAATTTGTTAATTGAATTCAAAATTAATCTGGATTATGTAGATTACGAGCAAACACGTTTGCTCGCTAACGCTCGTGCTCGTTCGCAAAGAATCACTTTGCGCCCTTGTAATGAAAATGCTAATTTGATAAATTTGACAATATAAGTTCCCCCTTAAATTTTTAAAATATTTCTTAAATTGATCCCGCTTTCAATTCGACTCCCCTGTATGTACGTGTGTATGTTTAGAGATGTATTCTGCACGTACAAGGGTGTGAATAGGATAGAATAAGGGTAGCTGGTGGTAGTTGACGCAATTCAAGTGTAGAAGAGATCTTAAACAGTACGAGTGGAGCAGAGCTTTTCATAAATATAGCACTCGTCGCCGCAAAGACCGTTAGCCTTTTAAATCTTTTCCAGTATACATTAACAATCCACTTTTATGCTGGCTTTCATTGTCTTTAATACCGTATACTATATACATATATATGTATATATTTGAACCAAACAACCAACAACATACGAATAACTCTACTATGTTCATTATAATTATCATGACGGCGGAATATTCAACCGTTAACATATTTTTTTTATTACTTTTTTTCGGAGCATTCATAGAATATTTTCCATTAAAGTACGACTATTCATAATTAAAAAAATAAAAACAAATAGAAAAAATTCTAAAAGTAAAATGAAACAAATATAAATTGAAATCGTAACGAATCAAATAATAGAATTGTAGGAAATCAGATTTGAAAGAAGAGGAACTCACGTCATTTCAGATCCCTCAGGAATCATTCCTGCCGCTATCTCTCTAATATAACTGACGTTGAAACACCGTTTATACTGATCGTTTTATATTATCGATCTGTTAAAGAGTAGAGTGGTGTAAATATGGAGCTACATTAAATGTACGAATGTCAAGTATTTTAGGGCGTTTAAAATTTGATAAAATAAAAATTGATGGAACAATTAATGATTTTTAAAAATGCTTAAATGCAATTTTTGATGATTGCATTTCGACATAGAATCAATAAATGTTGGTTTTGCTAGCCTCGTCAGCTTATCATGTCAATTTAGATTGTCAATAAATGAATTTCAATTGAAAAAATGCTTGCATCATGATAAATTCTAGCGATTTTAAATAATGCAAGTTTGTGCATTTTATAATTTGTAATCTGCATCGCGATCGCTTTTTTTATCATCTTTGCACTGCATTAGTATAATGATCAGTTTCTTTATTGGAGGACTCGAAAGCTTTTCAGCATGTGAATACATAATTTTAACATGCTGATTTTTCACTTAAAGACCTCTCTTTGGACTTATAAATAGAACTATATTGCTATTCTTGGAGGTATGCAGAAAAAAAGAAGTGCAAGAAAAATTGCAACGCAAAGTCGATTAAAGACGGAAAAATAAGGAGAATGGATAAAAGAAGAATTTTGCGATAGAAGGAAGAATCAGTAAAATGAATGATAAAAAAATGAAGAAAGATAAGGTAAGAAAATTGAAGGGACAATATTAGGAAAAAACCAGAAAAACAGTAGGGCTGAGGAAAAAGGCACAAAAATGAAATAAATTAGTAGAAAATGGTAGAAAAATGAGGAAGAGAAATTATGGAAAATAAAGCATAATAAAGAAAATATAATTCGCAATATTCTAGTATACTTGTAGAACTTTCCTTACTCGTTTCACAGTAGATTTTTGTTATACATAAAGTGTAGCAGTAAATTTTATCAATCAGTATTAACTTCAGACTTGACACAATAGATGTATAGAAAAATGAATTAAAGAAGGGCATCAAATATGAAAATCAATAAACCAATAGCACTGCCACTGAAGAAAGAAAAAAGACGAAGATAAGAGGAATAAAATATAGAAAACGAAGATAGAAACGAAAAATTTCAACAAAAAAACGCCAAAGAAGAGGAAATGATAGAAAAATGAAGAAAAGAATAATAAAATTAGGAAAAATGAAGTATAATGAAGAAAATACAATTTGCCTCAATTGTAGCTATGTATACCGGGTCTTCCAATTCCTAGTTTTTAAGGCAATCCCAATTACTTCGGCGATTTGAAAAATATTTTGAAGATCTGTAGGATAATCCCTAGGGAACATTTTACCAAAATTTGAACCTGGTAACTCGCTGGAAAATTGGTGAAAAACCACTTTAATCTGATTGGAAGACCTGAATAGCTTTCTCTGCTCATTTTACAATACACTTTTGCTATTTGATTTATAAAATTTCACCAATCAACATACACTTTCAGTGTATTGACGACGAAAAAAGTTAAGAAAGTGAGGAAATTAGGGTAAATCGTGCAGAAGGGTCCAAGTTGCATTATTGAAATAAACGTGTAAAGCTTTCTTTACTCGCTTTACAATATACTTTTCTTATATATATATTTTGAATTTTACTAATCTGTATAAGCTTGCGTGTAAAAATGATGCATTCAAATATAAAAAAGCATAAATGCACAATAAGGAAAAAATAATAATTAAAAAGAAGGAAATGATGGAACAAAGGTGTAAAAAAGGAAGAAAATAATGACGAAATCAGGGTGAATCGAGTTCAAGATAGTGCATTACATTTAAGTATAAATATATGTAAATCTTTCCCTACTAGCTTTACAATGTGCTTTTATATTTATTAAATTTTACCAGTCTGTGCAAGCTTGCGTGTACAAATAGTGAATGCGCCACATTATTTATCAATAAAACAGATTTTATCATGATAATAGCTAATTTGTTTTGAAACAATCAACATTAAAATAATAAATCTTCATGGTTAAACCAATTGAAATAATAAAATAAAGGAAATATTGTTGTAAATGTAAGCAAAATGTATTTTACTGAGTTCCATTTCTCCAATTATGTTTCCATTATTTTTACGTTTGTTTGTTATTTTTTGTCCACCGAAAAATTAATTTAACCAATGTTGATTTTGTCCGTCTAGTTTATTTCCGGTTATATAAACAAGAGGAAACCAACAATAATAACAAAAGAAAAAATAATCGAAATCGATTAATTTAGGAAAATTTTCGATAATTCAACCCATTAATTCAGCTGTATTTTTCATCCACTTTTTAATGTCAATACACCAATTTATCTAATTTCGATTCTCATCAAATACGAATTTACACCACCAGTTATTTATTGAGTGGTGTCGGTAGATACAACCTCTTCTATCCGGGATTTTGTGTGATTTGTTAAATTAATGAATTTGGCAAGGGGAATGTAATCAAATCCATACGTACAGTGCGCTAGTAATTGGAAAATTCAAATGAATAGACATTTTAAAAAAATAATAAAATCAAATCGTAGTTATTCCAATTAACTATAAACGTTATGTTGGGCAGAGTTCACTGAAACACCAGTTCTCGTCAAATACCTTTTTTCCAAAAAAAAAACTGAGAGAACATTCAAAATCTGATAACTCCCAAAGGTAGTGTTAGCTCTTATCTTTCGATCTAAATGAATTTCGTTCGATTTTCTAATTTTTACTAAACGAAAACGTGTTCCACTAAAACCCTACTTTTGACACAAATATCTAAATTTCCAGTATTTTAAGAAAATTCAGCCGATTTTTCAAAATCGCTAGACGTACAGACACGTAGAATCGAATATTAACCATTTTGTTATCTCTTACCGTTTTCGAGATATTTGTGTTCTAGTATTTCTTAGATTTTTTTCAACACTAAATACAGGTCGTTATCAATACAGATTATCCGATAGTTGATCGAGATACAGTTGTAGATAGATGAATAAATTATCCACTACGATGATAATCGATAAACCGGTCATAATTAATGCATCCTATAATCTGATCTGTTATTATAAAGTTGGTAATATGGACGTTTGGTATTATCTCTGCTAGTTTGTGTGGGGGAAAGATAAAGGGTGTCGGTTAATAATTATAATCCACCCTCCTATCCAGTTCACTTTACAACAACTTTCAGGTTTCAGACAAGTATTATTAGAACTTTATACATGTAGATGTATAGATTGAAGATATTGATACATCGGCTAATGAATATCTCATTAAAACTCGACACAACTCGAGGATTACGATATGTTATTGTTTCATACAAAATCCACAATTTTCATTATTCATATGTGGAATTATTTCAATAAGGGTGAAAAAATACAAACATTATAGGTTTTAACGATTTTTCGGCTGTATTTATATGGAAATTCCATCAAATTCGCCTGTATTTCCATATTAAAATGATAATCCCGGTATTCTAGCCGAAGTTCATATTCAGCTCTTCTATTTCGAATCGGTTTTATTAATTAAAAAGAAAATAGAATTCAACGAATTGAATCGAGTTTCTCGTTCACGGTTCAATTTCAATACAAGTACCCTTGATTAGTTATCAAAAATGAAACTCTACAATACTGCCAACTGAATTACAAACAAACACAGAAAAAAAAACTAAGATCGATTAAGTATCACGGAATCCTCCTCCACCTCAACGTTCATTATTCCCCATTTTTATGATTCATTGCTGCTTGATCATCATGACAGCGAATCAAGTTAGAGAAAGGAAAAAAACAAATTATTTTTTCTCACAACAAACGTGATTGATTAATATCTCTTCATTCTATCTCTGTCTCTCTTGTATAATTTTGGTGTTTTTTTTTGGAGGAGAGGATTCGAATTGGGGTGGGTGGTCGTGGTGATTTATGACAAGTACTTGTGGCCGGTCATTTGTCACATTTTTTTTTTTTTTAATGAAAACGCCGAATTTGATCGTTATGTTGTAGTAACGTGAATCTTTTATAAAATGTAGGAGAAACGAGATCGAAAAGAACGATACAATGAATAATTGTGGGCTAGAGGGAGGAATTGTTTTCAACAAATTAGGGGTGGAGGTTGATTTTAGAAATACACTTCCAAACATTATCCGAATATTAAGGGTTGGATGTAAACATGTGGGTTCCAGAAATTTTCAAAACATTACAAGAGCTATTGATCTAGACTCCAAGTGTGCCAAATTTGGTCCAAATCAGATGTTAAGTTTTTGAAAAAATTGCATCTCAAAAACGACATACCTGATTTGGTTCAATTTTTGCTATCACATAGGAATTAGTTGAGTTAAGCTCCCATATTATTTTGATTGACTTTGAACTTACAGTTTTCTCAAAAAATAACGAAATTAAACATAATCGTCATTAATATAGGTTTCAAATCAATTTTACAGAGTAGATTCAGCTTGTGAAACTGATATAAACCGGTTATTTGCCACGATCATTGATTTTTTTCGAAAAAAAGCAATTTAAGGTCTTCATTTAAGAGTTATAGAGTTTCATTGGCGGTTCATGGTTCAAATTAATCGAAAAACTGCATTCAACCAGCACAGAAGTGAGAGACAGAAAGACAGAACAAGCATAGAAGTCAGCTAGACAGAAAAAATTAAAACAGTAATTTCGTGTTAACGAGCCGCCACTGGTTGGTTTACACTCAACTTGGTTTTTCCATACTAGTTTAGCTTATAAATTGATGCTCTATTGTCACAAATTGTGGCTGTTTGATGGCATGAAAAGTGGACTATTGTGGTGGTGACCGGATCAGTTCTAAACTAATCACTATAGAAATATACAGAATAATCATAAGGGTTGTAAATTATATCAGTTTAAGGATGTAGTATAGTAAGCGAAACTGTACAATTAGCAATACTGCAATAGTCAAACCACAACATGCTCGAGAGCTGTTGGGGTTGTGGCGGTTGTATCATCATCATCATCACGATATAGGATAGTTACTATCTCCAATAACAACAACAACAAACAACAGTAACAACATCAACAACAGAGGGATATTGAGGGTGGTTATAGTAACACTAGATGCTAGAATAGATAAAGATAGGTATATATTTGTGTGTATATTTGTCTCGCTTTTGCGTTGTATAATCATAGGGTACTTCAAGTAATTAATGGTGGCAATGTAATTTTATCCTGTTGTAACGTTTAACAACAACAACAACAATAATAGCAACAACAATGTTGAACTCAATATTCAGGGAATTAACTGTAAATTTTTCATTGGCTGTTACAAATTAAATCCAATTTGGATTGGTCAGTTATAAATAAATAATGAAAATATTTTGATGTATCGTCGAGAGTCGAGTGTACTTCGTTTATAAGAGAGAGTGGGATGAGTAGAAAGATAAAAATGAAAAAGTTGAAGAAATAATGGAGACATTTTGAAGGGAGCATACATTAAACTAACCCAAAAGGCATGAGAAAAACTGATGATTAGAGAAAAAAATAACAAATTACAAGCATAAAAGTGAAGAAGACAAACTAAGAATCTTACGCATGTGAAGAAATTTCAAAATAATAAAATGAAGAAAAATGTAGAAGAAAGTACAACTGATGAAAATGTAACTGAAAAAAATAAATATAAATGAGAAAGACTACATTGAAGAGATAATGCAATGAAACACAAGAATGTAGGTACCATTGAAGATTGGAAGAAAGATCAGAAAAAGAGTTTCTAAACAGTTGTAGGAAAGACGCATGCATTTAAAATACTAGAAACGTAAGAAGAAAAATGGTTAATGACGAAAAAAGTGCATAGAAGTACCCCAATAAAAAGCTAACAAAATGTAAGGAACAACAAGAAATAAGAGAAAATATGAGAAACTAGAAGCTCAAGTGATCTTTACTAATCAAAAAATAGTCTGCCCAAACATAACAATGAATAATATACAAATACCTGTTACTGATAGCGTCAAATATTTGGGAATCATACTTGACCAAAAATTGATATGGAAACCTCACATAATAGCAAAGAAAGAATAAATAAACCTTAAACTAAAACAAATGCACTGGCTCATCGGTAAGAAATGCATCATTAAACCAATCTGGACGTCTGGAATATCACTATGGGGATGTGCCAAAAGTCAAATAAACACGTAATCCAAAGAGTCCAATCAAAAATATTAAGAACGATATTCAAGGCACTCTGGTATGTAAGCAACAAGATCTTACATGACGATACGGCAATACCACTCGTTGAAGAAGAGATACTCAAAAATATCTGGACAACCTACAAAAGCACCCAATCCTCCCATTGGAAGTAATCAGAAAACTGATCAAAGTTTGGCCAACAGACTTACGTCAATAACAGCTTAAATGTGTTATCTATGGGTAACTTCTTCCTCCAAATACTAATGATAAACCAATCTAATTGTAACTAACAAATTATAGCTGATTGTAAGTAATTCTAGAGAAGCAATGCATAGACAAAACAAAGAAGTTAAAAAAGCCAAGAAATTGTGGAATAAAAAGGTATGAAGAAAATGCAGAAGGACAGAATGAAGCAAAATATAAAGGAAGGTATAATTGACAAAAAAAAAGAAGAAAGAATAATGAGAACAGCTGAAAAGAATATGTAGGCTAAATTGAAGAAGTGAGAAAGAGAATCAAAAGTGGCAAAATATTGAGAGGAAGAAAGATTTGAAAGAAGATAGAAATAAAAAATGCAAGTAGCCAGAAATAAAGAAGAAGCAGAAGACGCTAAATTAGAGAACAGCAAAGTGAACAGAAAGAAAATTAGCCGCTACTCTTTTCTACTTTTACAATTTTGCAGTTAGACCTTGCAATTAATCCAATTAGAAGCTTTTTAAGGAATTAACCAACTCGACTATAAGAGCTCTCTCATCTCTACAATTAAACCAAAAGCTGGAAACTCTCTTTAAGAGGCTAAATCGATTGATTACAACAATATGGACTATAAGAGCTCTCTTATCTCTACAATTAAAGAAATAAGAAGCCTGAAACTCGTTTTGAGAAGTCAAACTGATCATCTATAAACAAAGATTTGTCAAGTCGCTCAAATATAAACTACTCGACAATAATATCTTCATCTCTACAACTAAGCCAAATTGACCATTTATAATCAGCTCGACTATAAGAGCTATTTCATCTCTACAAGCTACTTACAAAACCAACGGGGATTGTAAAACCAATTTCGCTTGAAATTTACGAGCGTTAATGATTAACTGCTTTAAATATGTTGCCAAAAATTCCAAAATTCTTTCATATATCAAACCGATATTAAAAATCCTCGAAAACTAGATAATTCTTCGGGCTATCTGCAAACGATTTCTTAACATCGCTATTATTCCTTGAAATGGAAGCTATTAGGACTATGTGTATCTGACACAAATTGCACCCGAATATCTATAAATATGAATAAAATTGTGTGTTCGGTACAAATTGTAGCAGAATCAAGTATGTATGAAGTAGTTTGAAATTCAAATTGGTAGAGAAGTTGTGATTTTTATTGCGGCTTTTTTTAGTTCAGTTGTTGTTTCGGTAAAGAGAAAAAAGTTGTTTTTTATCGTTGTAAAATGTAGAAAAACGATAATAAATTTCAGTTGTATTTTCGGTTTATGTTAACTGTAATCGGTGGGTAGTTTCCCGTTACAAAACTCGATCATATGATCATATATCATATTTGCAAATCAGATTGTAACTGGCATAGAAATAATGTCATCGATATGGTTGTTGTTGTAGAGTCAGGCCGTTTGTTGTGCAAAATTTAACGAAATATACGTAGAGATATAGAATATGTATGGATATGTGTGCTGATTTCATCCCTTATACACCACCCCATCGGCCCTCTGGCATCCTGTTTACAATTTATATGTAAATGAGTGCGGTCCAATTACATAAAGCCGCGAGCGGTTAAACTCACCACCACACCACTACCACCACCACTTTAGCCCCAATGTTGCTACCACCACCACTGACTTCCTCTCTCAATATTATTAACAATACAGAAAATCTAATTGTACTTGTAATTATGATCGAGTTCAATTAGTTAGTTGAAAGAAAATTACAATGGCAACAATTTAAAAAAAAAACAAACACACAAAACCGTCCCCATTTAATAAAACCGTTAATTGTTGTTGGAACAGAGACGGATTCGAATTGTGGCCCAAATGTAAAGGAGTGAGACGGTAAATTTGTAGACAAATGTTTGAAATTTGTCGATGATCACCGTTCTGTGTGTTTCACTCCCTTTTATTTGAGCTGGCATGATGAAATTGCTTCCTATTTAAGATTCCATCTGATGAATGATTCAAGTCTGTATATATACCATTCAAGTACTCAACTGTCTAATTGCTAGTTTATCGTTGAAGATAATTTAAACTTTTTCAATTTAATCTGCTATTTCGGTTTATTTCCATTGAAATTACCATACAGTTGTAGAAATGCGATAAAGTTTTTATTTTACGGTGAAAAAAACTGAACTTATTTCGTTTAATTTCCAATATAATTCAAATCAAATTCAAATATTGCGCGTTAAGTGAGGTTTGTTCCTAATTGGAATCGTGACACGCATGCGCAAATCCAAACAATAAACTAATGTCGAATGGAATGAACCTATATTAGAAAACATTCCACAACTTCTAGAGGTGGATTAATCGTTTTGATTACAAAATGGAAAAGGTTACAACAAACTAAGATCAACTATGGGGAAACAAATATCGACAAGTTTGCGTATAATTTAAATTAAAACTGTCTAATATCTAAGACGCTTTAATGTTATGTAAAGCTGCCTGATTAAATTCTTTAGCGTATAATGAACCATTATCGGAGTAATTAATCCAAAATGTATACTAGGATAAATTAAATCTACTGTAGCAATTTAAATTCTTCTTAATACAGTAGATTGTGAGCTGGTTAAGTTGACTAAATATTGCTGGACATACTATAATAATGATCGCAGTTGTCTATGTTCGATTTGTCACTTTTCAATAAAAAATAAAGTCGGGCCTGCAAGCTTTGATGGAAACGTTGGAAAAATGCTAATTTTCGCCACAGTGGCGTTCTTGACGGCCATACAGTGCTCCACATAATTATAGGTNCATTCGTGTCAAAAAATATGGTAAAAGGAATACTTGAAGAAGAACACCTACTAAAAGCTGCAAAGGCCACTGACAATGACAAAGAAACCTAGGGGAATTCCCTATTTACTCCCTAAACTTCTTCATTTGTGTCAAAAAATAAGTTAAAAGGAATACTTGAAGAAGAACACATAGTGAAAGGTGTAAAAACCACCGACAAGAACAAAGACAGCTAGGGGATTTCCCTGTTTGATATTACATTTTACTACAAGAAATATCGAGTTATTAACCTAATGCAACAACTTTCAAGTATCCTCTTCAAGTTCCTAAACCTACTGATTGATTCTTTACATAAATTAATGACTTACAGCGAATTTATCCACATTGAACCGAACCAGCTTGTATATTAGAATAATCTCAGGATTTCTGCCCATCGAACACAGGATATTATTAACGTTCTAATAACAACATTTAATTTGTCGTAAAATAATTGGAAATTCACTTTTTATATTTTTATTGGATATAATTAGAGTGAAATTAGAGATAATGGTTGGAAACACTGGCAACTGTAATAATGTACGTATGCTTTTCTCTCTCTATCTCTCTCTCCTTTTGTACGTTAATGTTCCTGTGACGGTTCTGAATTGGCTAAAAAATTTTAAACGTTAACAGTGGCTAGCGGCTATACACGGAATGAAATCCATCATGTCTGTTCTACTGTAAAAAAGTCGAAATTCGAATATTATTATCGAACCTCATACTACAAATTCGTTACATCCTTCAGTCAAATCATCATGTGTACGATGTCCATTCGTTTTTATAAAATTGAAAATTTCATTGATCCACTAGTAATCTGAGAGTTTATTGCTTCAAATTTAATGACGATCGATCTGAAATCTCTCTATCTGTAAAATGTTTCACTTGAAAGAACAAACAAATCAGCCAAGTGGTTTTACAGCTTTTTAAACAAAATGGCTTCAACCTCCCTTCAAATTGAATGAAATTTATCCCAGTTCTATATCCTTTCTGCTTTTGATTAACGTTCAATTTATAGAAAAGTACGATTTTGCATTACATTGTAACTCTTTGGCCTTGTTTCTTGTTCCTGTCATTAGATTTTTATCAAATTTAAGCCTTCCTTCCTCTTCTTTTTGTGTTCCTTGTTTCTTTCTTCCCCTAAATTTACATTCCCTTTGGCTCATTATCATCGATTCTTTACTATCTTTTTATTTCAGCCTTTTCCTTATCAACTTTGAAGATCAGTTTTCATTTTGTCTTCTTTTCCCAGAGTCTATTCTTCATTTTCTTTGCTTAATATTTGAATAAAATTTTTGCTACTTCCTCGTTCTTCTTCATTCTCAACTTTTCCTTGTCTTGTCTTACCGTTTCCCCTCCATTTTTCACTTTTTTTCTAAAACTAGTTGTTTCTTTAGCCTTTCTTCACTTCAAGAACTTCATTATTTCTCTCTTCCTCCTCTTTTATCACCTTTATTTTGAAGTTTTATCTTTCCTTTAGCAACTTTAATACTTTTCCCTTTTGCTTTTCTTCACTTTTTGCAATCTCTCCCTTATTTTGAAGTTATCTTATTTCTTCAAGATTTTTATCATCTTCCAAGTGTTTTTTGATTTCGTATTTTGTTTTATTTGCTCTCATTTGCAGTCGTTTTAAATTCTGAATCGATTCCTCCTTCTGGGGCTTTTCTCAGTTTTCTCTTTTCTTTACCTTAATTTTCATCTTCTGGGCTAGATAAGACACTTTTCATCTTTTTTCTATCTCACTTTTTCCATCAGCCCCAAGTCTACTCCCTTTTCATTTATATTTTAATTTATTACTGCCTCTATTGTTCTTTCTTGCCCAATTTTAACATCTTAATGCCTAAAAATAGACTCTACGATTGCTTGACATAAAATTAAGATGTCATCCTTTTTATTTCCATAATTACCAAGTGAACGATGCCAGTTTTCATACGCTGAATCTCATTTTTTATCTACTACTACCACTACTATCGCCATAGAAAACATCCGTTTTTGTAACTGACTATGTGTATATCCGGGTATAAATGTGTGTGTATGGTATAAAAGCCAAGTTTCCGGTTTTATTTCAGTCAATATGAAATTTGCATACAAATTAAAAGCTGACCCATCAACACCGTCTCCCTTTTCCATCTATCGCCGTCAGTTTTATTCTCTTTTCTTGTTTTTTTTATTATCGTCAGTTTGATGTGTAGGCAGGAAAATTGAACCACTGTACACACTAGATACACAAAAATGGTAGAAATATCACAACTCTTTTACGAAGGATAAAAAAGGGTACAACTATGAAAATACGACTGTTTTTTTATACAAACACAGGCGGTTTTGCAATAAAATTCAGAACTTGAATACAGAATACCATGAAATTCAGGCCAATTTTTTTTTTGTGTAGATGAAAAACAACAAAAATGAAGAGAAACGAGAGGTAGAAACGGGGATAAAATGACATTTTAATTATACACAATACGGCCATACATGTGGTCGATAATTTTATAGTTGAACTTTTCATGTTGAGTTGACCGTTTCAAAATAAATCGCCGCATCTTTCAATTGGTAGAAAATAAAACGAACATCTGTGAAACTTTAAAATCAACCCTTATGACTTTTCCATTTTGCATGTAACATGAAACTAATTTTATTCAAATAATAATAGCCATTCGGGGGAAAAATCACGTAATTTCTAAAGGGTTAGTAACACGATTATGGCACGAACTGGTACTAACTATAGTACCGCTAAACAATACGGATCTAGTTTGAAACCCTGTTATTTAATCCGTCAGCTGTCTATCTTCTCCACCCCTAGTCCATCATCTTTATCGTTGTTTATACAGTCATTCTATTTGGTAATAAATCTTCAACGAATTTATGACACGCACGGTTGAAGAATAATCGGTGAAATTTCGAATTTGATTTGATTTTATATTATAGGTTTGATTATGAAAATTTCGCCCTTATCAGTGGTGGTATCCTTTGGTGTTATGCTAGTAGACCGATGGTGGTTTAATATTAAAATGCGTATTAGAATGACAAAGGATCGTTAAAGGGTTAGACAAGGGTGTTTTGTTGGATAAGAGAGAGGCGGTTGATCTAGATAAACCGGATCTATTGAGTCTTTGGATTATTCTACAACTGGTTGTAAATTGTAGTTCTATCTAACGAAACACAAACAGATCAGAGATAACATTGTAAAAATTCACGCTATAGTCTATAAAGACTGTTGGTTTATAAAGACATCATCACTGTTAAAATTTAAATATTTACATGGTAGCGTTGTAAAGACGGTGCAATTTAAAATCGTCATATTGTCGTACGAGTGTCGATTTATGATTTTTCAACAAAAATAAGTTATAGTCTTTCAATATTTCAGCGAATATCAACTGAAGACTTTACGTTCATCTCATATACGATACGTTTATTATATGGTAAGATAGAGAGGGAATTTCTTATGTCCTCTAGTGGAAAATATCCGATAAAAGAGTAATGTAGTGTGGAAAATCGTATTTCTATTGAATGCGCTTGATTGCACTGTACGAGACCGAATTTTCTGTTGAGACAAGTAAGTTTGCGTCCAAATTTTTTCCAACAAATTTCAACGAAAAGAACAACATAATCGACTATTGAACTGAATATAAAAAAGGTTAAATTGGAAATTTTAATATCAATCCAATCGAATCGATCCTATATATCCCTCGACTCTACCAATATATAGTATAAAGATAATTCCCCCGGGTGTTATATCAATTTTTCTACAATGATTACATCCATCGACTCTAATAATTGTATTACATTATTGTAACAATTGAATTATACGAACTAATTGCAATTGAAGCTAACATTTTCAATTTAATACGATTCTAGGTCGATTTAAATACTTTCCCCCTACTACAAATCCATCCAATAGTCCCGTTCAAAATGTCATCATAGAGCTATAAAACTTTAATTGGAGTGGCCTGTAATACGACTTTACTACGAACCGATAAAGACAAAACTGCTTCTAGCTAAATCGAAACTCTTATCGAATTCAATCAATTATTTTACAAACGAATAAAATTGATGGACTTACCTAAATTTTGTACTTCACATGGTAATACAACTGTATCGCCGGTTACAACACGGAACGTATTCTCTCTCGATATGAAACGCGGATCCGGCATCAATGGCAAATTATCGTTGCCGTTGTACTGAGACAAAGCTGGAAATAAAGACAAATTTTCTGATTAAAATACTAGAACACAAATATCTCGAAAACGATAAGAGATAACGTGATGGTTAACATCTCGTTCAATTCTAAATGCAATTCTAGATCTAGATAACTCTTGGAGTTTTAGAAAATCCACTGGATTTTCAGAAAATGCCGAAAAACTCCATAATCGCATTTTGAAATGTTTCGTTTTCCAGAAGAAAAACTAATTGGAAACAGAAATTTAGATTTAAAGTCAAAGATTCTTCTCAGTGAAGAATTAAAGTGCTTGAAAAACGACAAAAGTGCTAAAATTGCATGACTTCTTGCTAAGAAAAATGAATTTCCTAAAAAGCGACATTTTTGCTATAAAATTGCTGTTCATTTCGAGAAATACAGTCTTCAATGAACTTCAACAATATTTCTGACCTATTCGTGCAACATTGGGGCGAACAATGTGGCCATTTGGACCAAATTTACAGCTTCAAAAACCGATTTTAAAAGGCAAGCATACAAGTAAATTCTTCAAAATACTGGAAAATTCAAAATTCAAAAATGGTGGGAAATAATGGAATGATCAACTGCATTCTAAATGCGGATCTACATCTATGGATTTTTGAAAAATCGGCTAGATTTTCTGAAAATTCTGAAAAAATGGGTTTGAAGAGTGACTGATTGGTTTTAGTGGAACACAAATTTCGTCTAGTAGAACATACGAAAGCCCTATAATTAGAACTATTTTTGAATTTTATTTTCTAGAAAAAAAAACTATTAAGAGGAAACTCAATTACTCATCTCACAATCAGAGATCGACTACAAGTGTTTGAAAAACGATAAAAACCGTTAAAATTCTATTCTAAAAAATAGTAAATTTCTTAAAATTGCAATAATTATGCTACAAAATTGCTGATAAAATTCGATAAATAGTCTACAGTCTGCAGATTATCTTCAAAAAAACGTAGTCCAACAATATTTTTGAGTCATTCATGCAACGCTAAAGCGAATAGCGCACCCATTTGGACAGAATTTACAGTTTTTGAGAGCGATTTTAAAAGGAACTTACAAGTAAATTTCACAAATTTTGTAACGCAAAATCTTAAAACGCCAACGAATAATCATTCGATTCTAAATCCATGTAACTCTATGGATTTTTCAGGAATCAACTAAATTTCCTGAAAATTCTGAAAAACTGCGCTTTTCAGAATAAAAATATACTTCTAGCGGAACACACATTTCGTCTAGTAAAATATAAGAAAACCAAATGAAATTGGTATAGATGGATAGACGAAAAATAGCCCTACAATTGGGACTTATCAGATTTTGTATTGTCCTTTCCGTTTTTCTGAAAACCGCACCTATTTTAGCATAGTTCTATGTGGTTTACTATAAAGCAATCGACAAAAGCAAGATTGAAATCATTTCAATCCTCAAATTAAACTCTCTGATTAGAGTAGTAAGTAAATGTTTAATGTTATTTAACCATCGAAGATTGGAATCGAGATCAAGATTCTGTTTAAATATCAATATTTGAACGGTATTGATGCATTTTCTGATCATATTAGAATTGATAATTGTTTGTACAAGATGCAATTAATGAATAATTGATGAGTGGCATCATATTAAGTGAATGTTCGTATAATGATTACCGTATGGATTAAATTACATCAAATAATAAAACGAATAAAAATCGGCAATTTAAAAATTTTCTCTTATGTAAATGGCTGGGAATCATCAGAATTGTTGACTTGAAAGTTTCCATTTCAAATTTAGTTTTATGTGGAAGACCGCCGGTTAATATCACAAAGAAACTACCCTTTGTGGTGCCTTCAAGCTACTATAAAAATTTAGAATTTTCTTAAATTTCACCAATAAATTGAATTTCAACTGAAAAAATTTTGATAAAAGCACTAATTAGTTTTTTGTCAATCCAAATTGATTCTAATTAAAATTGATTAGAGTCTAAAAACTTACCCGCATTGGGTGTCCCGTACGAGCTTTGGTTAATTAAAAATAGAAAAATAACAACTAAACACTGCATTGTTTTACAATAACCGGATAAAATCGCTTTTTTAATAGTTGATTTTAATTAAATAGAGCAGAATTCGATTGACTCTCGAGCTTTCATCAGTCATTTTCTATATTTCAATTTTTTTTCAAATTATATTATCGTGACGTAGAGCTTTAAGCTTTAAGCGCGCGTTTTATTACAAACACCACCACCACTACCACCACCATCACCACCGCCACCACCACTAAATCGTCCTTCCTGTAAGCTCTCCAAACAGTTACTGAACCACTCTACTCTTGTGTATGCATGGAGAGGATCCGTTGCTGTTACTGAATGGCCAAATCTCTACGTGTTTGTTTTAATAGCAGCGTGCATAATTCCCGGATCATCCTTACTATCACCCTCAAGAATTTTCCGTGCCAATTCATTGATAATAATCGATTCAATATAAAATAAATCACGATATAGTCTAGGGGGAGGAAAACCAATATTTGCGCTGTAATGAGCTTTTATCAAAAGACAATAGAACTTTCTGAAATATAAAAACGATTCCCGTTTAACACGATTGGGAAATTCGTTGGAAAGGCGGTGGAGAAGTTTTTTAATGGTGGAAATTTCGAAATTCAATCGCACTTTTTCTCGGTTTGCATCCTATAGAAACAATTTGTTTTTTCAATTGTTTGTTGGTTTTCCTTTTGTTTTGTTCATGTTTAAGAGTATTATCACTTTATAAATGGAAAAAGAAACTGTATACTAACAAGTTGATTCATAAAAGAGAGAGATTTTATGGTCCATTAGATAGAATTGCACCGATAACAAAGTTCAATACTTCCTCTCTATATACGCCGTCTAGACGAATTTATACGGCTTGACTCGGTACAAAAATTAACGATTTATTGGGGATTTCAAGAATATAACTCAAAATACAATAAACTCCAATTGTAGAATCGACTTTTGTCTATCTATCCATTCGGATTTTAATTGTTTTCTCAACTTTTACTGGACGATATTTGCTGATATTCTGAAAAAGTAGTTTTCAGAATTTTCATAAAATTCAGGCGATTTCTGAAAAATCCATGAAGCTACAAAGATGTAGAATT
>JACDRP010000635.1:0-30031 GCA_013841185.1 Hycleus phaleratus | reverse complement strand
GAAACTTGTTTATTTCCCTGGGAAAACTGCATGGAAAACAATTTTACGAATTCGAAAAATTCGGAAGAACTAGTGACCCAGCTGAGTTAACTGAAATAGGGTTGAAATAACTCCAAATTACAGCTTAAAATTCCCTTTCCAACAAGTTAAAGTAGTTGAATTTCGAATGAAAAATAAATGAGAAATCGCTTATCAAATAATTCACTTTTTTCTACCGAATTGTGATTTCTGATAATGGTTTATAATGATAGTGATTTTGATTTACCTTGAATATCTTGTAGATTCATAATTTCGGCATGTTGTCGATGATTCGCGTCGTTCATCGAATAATGTTGTTAAATTTCGTTCATATGTTGTTTGTTGTTGTTGTTGTTGTTGTAATTGTTGTTGTTGTTTATCTAAATGTTCAAAGAATGCCTCTTGACATTCCCTACTAGCAAAATCAACTTGTAATTTACAACCTTTTAAATTATAACCACGCATTTTATTAACAGCCATTTGTGCACCAATCACTTGTTCATAAAATATTAATGCCTGTCCCCTATCTCTATTTATTAAAATTTTATTAATTGAACCGAATTGTTCAAATTGTATCTTCAGGTACTTTTCATTAATAATATCCAATATACCATCCAACCATAAACAATTTGTTGGCATTGATTTACCAAAACCTAATTTAATACGATTATTACCTAAATGTTCACCATCCATTGTCCTAATTGCTTTAACAACACTAATAATGTCACTATATTGACAGAACGCATATGAACCCACAGCCCCTTGTTTTTTTATATCAATTTCAATAATTTCACCAAATTGATCAAAATATTTCCTGAGATCGGATGCGGTAACATCTTTTTCTAAATTACCAATAAATAATGTACGTGTAGCTTTCGGATGATACTCATCTAATTCATTCTCATATGGTCTTAATAAATCTATATCATCAATATCATAATAATATGGTTCAACATCAATTTTACAACCGAAAAACAATTTATCATAACTAACTTCTAATGCTTTCTCTACATCTTCCGGTTTTTTAAAACAAACAATACCATAACGATCTGTATTTTGTCCAACAATTTTCACCCATGTTACTTTACCATGTTTCTTATATTCATGAAATAAACCATCTTTCAATGATGTATCCGATGAACGTAATGGGAGATTTTTTACACAAATCGCCAATGGACGACGATCACTTGTTGTTGAACTTGTTGTTGTATCCCGTGATGTTGATGAACTCGATGAACTACTACTGCTCCTTGATCTTGACCTATAATCATTCAATCATCAACAACAATCAATCAACAAAAAATTATTATACAAGGCGAACCAAGAGGAAATTAGCCTATTAAATGTAGAAAATACTAAATTTTTTCCCATTTTCAGACGAGAGGTAGCTTGAAAATATGGCAGATAGTCTTCAGGAATTTTGAGTGAAATTACTAATTTTGCTATTGATTGAAACAGTTATATATTTAAAAATATTGTTGATAAACAATCCAAATTTGGAACTCAAATAGCGCAAATTTGATAGAATTGAATCATCTTTCAGTATTTACCTGAAATGAATTGTTTTCAGCCACCTTTCAGTTATTTTGAATGAACACCATATTTTTCTTTACACGATCCAATCGAACTATACTGATCGTTGATAATTTTTCAGTTATTTTAGATTTTCAATTTCAACTAATTCGTCTCCTGAAAGAAATTATTAAAACATAGAAGGCTTAGCAAAACAACTGTCAATTCAATTGGCACAATTAACATTTAAATAACTAATTATTTTTGAGATTCTTTTAATGAATTCCAACAGTAGAGAATTATTAAAATCGAAATTAATTGCTTTTTTTCATGTAGAAATTGCTGAAAAAACATGCAAAATATTCAATTCTAACCTCAATCAAAAAATTCAATTCTAACCTCAATTATGACAGTAATGTCAATTTGCTAAGCCTTCTTTACAAGCGAATTATTGTCATAGGTAACTAGACTTTCATCAGGCAAGAAGAAAATTAAGCGAAACTGAAAATTTCTATAACTGAAAAATAATTTGAAATAATAAAAATACAGAATTTTTTGTCTATCCAACCGTATAAAGAAAAATATGGTAGTCTATTTAAAGTATGAAAAGTATTGAAAATGGTCTGAAAGAAAATTTTATTTCAGCTAAACACTGAAAAATCATCCAATTCTATAAAATTTAATAGAAAGTAGAATATTTGGACTATTAGAATTCCAATAAGTTTTGGAAATATGGATTTTTTAACCAAATTTCGAAAAAAGTAGAAATTCCTGAAAAACTGTCATAAGTCATATTATTAAACAACCCTTAAATATCGCGAGAATCTAAATATGCAATACACCATTCTATTTAAAATAAGAAATTGGGTTGTTCAACCCTAAATTGATTAACCCACGTAAACATTTTCTAGATGTAGTTCAGGTGTAAAAATCTCTAATAGGCCAACCTCTTGGCTCATTCTGTAGAAAAAAATTTATAAAATTACCTGGATGGTGATCGACTGGTTGTACTGCCCGATGGTGATAACGATCGACTACCTGACCGTGATTTTATCGAATTCTTCTTTAAATTTTGCTCTTGTAACAACGAATTAACACCACCATTACCACCACCACCAGACAACAAAGAATTATACCCTGTTGTTGTACCATTTTGATTACAATTATAACGTGTTGTCAATGTTGTTATTGGTATCGTTGTTGATCCTGATGGTGGCATTGTTGTTGGATCATATGGGGGTGGTGGTATATTAACACTAACACCACCACCACCACCAACAACACCAATATTTGATTGTGATAGTGTTGTTGTTGTTAATGTTGTTAATGATGATGTTGTTGACCATGAATTATTATTATTATTTATATTATTATTATTATTACTACTATTATTATTATTACTACCAATAGTTCTATGAGATCGATCCATGATTGCATTATAAGGGCCATTTCTATAATTTCTATCTCTATTACGACCCCTACAATTATCGTGGTAATTCGTTCGACGGATAAATTCACCTTCATTTACCCTACTATTGGGTCGTTCATAAAAACGTTCACTAAACGATGTATGATCCTCCGTTGACCTATCAATATAACAAACACACATAAGAAAATAAATCAATGAATAAATCGTAAAAATAAAAAAATAAAAAATAAAAATAAAACCGGCATTTGTAGAATAAAATATTCGAAAATAAATAAACGATCTTGATGACCTTTAATTAAATTTAATCGATACATTAATGAGTGATTTAATGAAATGTGAATCTTAACAGACGCCATTATTTAATCATAAAATATTGATTATTATAATAGAAATTTTATTTTTCTAGTTTGCCTCTATATCAAGAAATTAACTAAATCTAACGCAAACCTAACAACACCAAATTTCCTAATTATGTTCGTCAAAATCTTGGAATTTTAAAGGCGTTAGGTTGGTATATACAACCACCCAATTCACTCATTTGTTTTTATTTGTAGATAGAACCTCATTGGTTTTCTATAGAGGCGCAAAATTTGAAAATAACCAATAACCTAGAAGTCTCTCATTGAAAACAAAACACTTATTCTGATCACGTTATAATTTAATTGCAATACCAACTAAATATAGATAAAGTTATTAAAGTATTAACTTTATTCAGTTAGTAAAAGTTGGGGACTTTTATTTCGTTAAGTTATCGTTAAACTTCTATTAAATAATTAAATTTATATTTAGTCCAGTAACTTTTCTATCAAATGACAAATTGTGTATAAAAAGTAGTGTTGTTAAAGCAACAAAAACTGTACTTAAATAAACTAAATGCGCGTTTTTATTATAAAATTTGAAAATTACATTTCAGGTTATCCAACGTAAAGGTTCCTAAAATTATAGAAAAAAGAAAAGTAGGGTTGGTATAGCTGTTAGTACCAACTTAAAACCAAAGTCTATCTCTATTTCTCTCACAATAATTTAGAGACTTTTTGAATATTAAATTGGATAAACTTCTAGATGCCATTTTATAATAGAAAGATGAGTTGCCTTAGCAGTTAGTCTAATGTATTTTCATTTTATGAATGGAAATTCTAAAAAAACTACCAAATCATACTTAAAAATTCCCTAGAGAATAAATTATAATTGCAGTTGGTACTATATTTAGCCAACTTCACAATATAAAAAGGAAGTAAATATTAGCGAAAAAAATCGGTCGATCATTTTTGATCGTACTGTACAAAACAACTGAAATAGAAACTGAATTTATAGTTGCCAAATCAACTACGAAATTTCCTAAATTCCAAAGATTTTTCTAAATAAATAAAGTGTCAATTACAAAAACTAATATAAAAAACTCGTTTCAAAAGTCATTAATTCTTCATTATAGAACTAGCTCGTGTAATAGACCATGACTTTTAATACTTGTTTTTCAACATACTATTTGTTTAATACAAAACAACCGTAACTATAGTAGGCCATGCTTTTAGTTATAGTTAGACTTAGGATTTGGGCACTTTTTCNAGACAATTTATACTCGAAAATAAATCAAATATTAGGCACAAATTGATCAATTATCCATAATTCTAAATTAATTTACTAATTTTATTAAATACTAATCATGGAAATTATTTTTATATTTAATGAATTACAAGTAAACTGCAAATTATTTGAATATTAAATCAATTACGTCATTGGTAAGTTTTTATTGTGCCACTGTAGATCCTAACTCTAGTTATAGTATATATAACATACATGTTGTATTTAAGCTCGCAGTAGCCTAGGATTTTGCGAACGTTTTCTTGTTTCAACTAAATAATCTGCATTACCGACATCCTCTTGTTTCAACAGATTGTCGGTAATGCAGATTACAGAGTTGAAATAAGAAGCTGACCTACGCTCACGAAATCATAGGCTACTGCGAGTTTAAATAATGTACACTCTGTAGGTCTGCAGTTTAGCCCGATTGCTTGTATTTCATTTGAAAAATCGACCAATAAACGTTAAATCTAACTAAAAATGAAACTTTTAATGTGAATTTGGGCGATTTTATAACCTCTAAAGTCGGAGAGACCATGACTTTTGATACTCGTTTCTCAATATACTGTTTATTACAGAACAATCGTAATAGGCCATGCTTTGAGTTACGTAGGTCTCTAGCTAGTTCGACTGCTTGTTTTTTTTTATGAAAAATACGCCACAAACGTTAAATTCAATCAAATATGAAGCAAGTTACGATTCTATATACGAGTTTGTGTGATTTTATGGCCTCTAATATCGGAGATACGCTTTCAATGTTAACGATTGTAGAAGATTTATTTGTAGTTTTATTTCAATTCTAATGCCAATGGACTAAATGTCAAACGTGATCCGTTCGATTGCATCATAGAACTCGATTATTTTATTGCTAATTATAATAATTTTTTCTTCGATTTGTTGTTTTTTTTGTGGTCTTACCCATGGCCATTTGGAAATCTGGTGGTGCCCGGTGAGGTAGAGTACGATGATGGTGTTGTCTGCGGTGATGCAGAGGACGGAATGGCAGCCGGTTCATAATATTCTGTTGTCAAAGTTCTATCATCCAATTTATGTTCGGCATTATGGGCTTTTGATGCACTTTTAATATCCATGAACGCCACCGTACACGCCATCGTGCCCTCACCCGTCGTCTCCTCCTTGGATGTCGTCCTCGGCAATAATTTAACACTTTGTACACGGCCATACCTGCAATACAGATTACGAAAAAAGAAAAATAATTTAACCAACCACTCCTTATATTGGGCAAATAGAAAATAAACTTTTGACGGTCACTGACCCAGTTTCCTCTCGTATTTTCCAAAACATTCATATTTATTCAACTTTCCAAACATTCATAAAATCGAATAATCTTAGAAATTCTATAATAAAACTTAAAATACAAAATAATGGGACAGGTTGTACAAATTTAAATTGTGACCTATTCGTATGTTTCTTTTTTAAATTCGATTTTTTTTGTATACCATAGCCAACTCTAATTTAAATAATTTTATTGTGGTATGCTGAGTTGGCAGGGGAAACATCATTCAGCTCGAGGCGCATGCGCTGGAATCTACTACGCAGCAAAACTGCTCGAATGAAACACCAGACAATCACTTCCTCTCCAAATTTCGATTAGAAAGGACTTAAATCTAGAACTTTCCAATTATAAAACTATTAAATTTTTTTTCTGTAATCTTTCTCCCTCTTCAAATAGAAAAATAATAGGATTTTATTCTATACTGCATACCAACGAGTGTATTAATTTTTTTTTGTATTGTAAAGTGTAATTTAAGACGAAATATTTGTGCACTTGTTTAAAAAAAAAAATCAGAAAAACGATAGTCGCCTATAAAAAGGACAGGCGAAAGGGTGTGGTCTTATCCGTTTGTAGACTAAAAGGATAATTTCAGGATTCTATTCGAAAATACAACAGAATAGTGCCTAATTTTGGATATATACCTCTATTTTCCAATAAATTGCTGTTTTATTTTTATTATTTTTGTGTTAATTTCAAATCTAGCGCCAACAGTGAGTGCTGTTATTATTTTGTTAAAAAAAAATCACTAATTATAAGGAAATTAACGAAAATTCCCTAAATTTGGATTAAAATTAACTGCAACAAAGCAGTAAGTTTATTTTAATTTCAATAGTAATAATCACAATAAAACAACATTAATTTAACTTATAATTGATTAAAATTCAGAAGAATTATGGAATTTCCCGGTTTTTCCGTGAAAAATTCGTAAATATTACTAGATTAGCCGTGTCGAACGACAATAGCGCTTCCAGAGCCCCAGATTCCCCTTACCTCTCCTACAATATTGTACAATGTTGCCACGTTTATATACACTTCAGCTTTCCATTGGTATCATTGTATCAATCCAGTTGGCCAGTTCATTATACACTATGATACCAACTGGAGTTGTTTGAAATTTATATTGTACAACAATATAAAGTATTGTAGGACAGGGCAGAGAATATATATATACACACACACACAAACATTTGTCGTCAGTCATACGAATTCTTAATTTTTTCTATTTTCTCCACAATTTTCATTTAATTTCATCTAATTAATTTGGTGGAAATAAAAATACCACACTTATACAAGATATAGGGAATTTTGTTATTTAATCAAAACTTATTTCTAAAATTGATGTTATTTCATCTTATTGTATTGTAGAACAACAACAAAGAATCACGGAGGAACGGCATGAAGGGGGAGGGGCTCGAGGAAGGAAAAAAAATTAAATAGAAACTGGGTAGTGTTACTTGTAAAAAAACAACAGGCCAATATAGTGGAACAATTTTCTTAATAATATAATTCGAATACAGATCGAGAAAAACAGATTAAAATGGTCGACTGTACATTGTTGCCAAACTTATATAATGACGTCACATACATATACATACAAACACAAAACTCTCGTGCTGATTTATAATGAGAAACAACAAAACCTGTTCGTTTTGTTGTTTTTAGAGATATGCGCGGTACAGTTTTCTCTTCACGCACACACACACACAAACATTCACATCTACACACAAATATACACAAAAGTTACGTAAAACTTCTCATACATTTTATAAATATTGAAATTTTACAAATGTTAGAAGAAAATCGATAATTATTTATAAATAATCGAATAAATTTACACATCTCTAAAAATAGATCGGCCATATTTGGAAAACAATCATGGTTACCTACGAAAGTAGATCAATGTACTGTATTTAGATTTACAAGAAAAACACTAATTTAGTAGGCTAAGATTGTTTATTAAGTTGGTAATAATGTCATTTGAAGTTTGGTTATTTGTGATGGCGAATTTTGCGAAATTTCAACAGAATTTTGATAAGAATAATCGTAAAATAATTCTAAGATTAGAAATATAATTACGATTTAATTTCAAATTAAAATAACACGTGTCTGATAATAATAATCGAATGGATTTATTTATTTTTGAATAAATTATCAATTGTTTTTTCGGTGAGTATTTTGAAAATTAACAATTTATCAACGACCTACCGTCCGCCGATTTAAATTGAATTAATTCTCGACATTCTGTGGTTTATTATTAACGACATCATTATTATTATTATAGGTAATAGGTGAATGTACTGTAGATTTTTTTTGTTTTGTATATTTCTGAAAACCGACACTGTTTTGTTTTTCAGTATTAGTTGTCATGGTTTACTCGAATAATAATGATGATAATATAAAAGCACTTGTTTTTGTCGTATATCAAATTGAACATAGAAAACGTATTTATTATTATTATATGCATATGTGTGAGTGTATATTGTTTGAATATATTGTGTATTATCTATATTTGTATATAAAACACACACATTCACATATTCCAACCGGGGTATTTGGTTGCTGACTCATTCATACTACACAAGTAGAAAACATTTGACCTCTCTCTATCTACTAACCAACCACACACACATCATGCATATTCAAATAGAAAGAAAAATATTTATGGGAGAAAGAATAACAAATTTTTTATTCAAAAAATCAAATATAGCCATTTCGAATATATTTTTAACCTATAGGAGGAATTCTTAGATTATTATGTATTAAAATTTGCAATAACTGAATTGATAAGAACGAAATAATTGTAAGGTTATCGCCAATAACTCAATAAGGTGGATTTATTTGAGGAAAAAATTCGTTAAATTTCATGGAAATTCAAGATAAACAACGCCTACATTTTATATAAATCTTGAGTCATCTTTGAACAAAATGTCCGATTTTCAATATAAAAAAAATCATAATTAAGATGACGTGGCAACTATAAAAACAAAATAGAATTGAATTTCAACAATTCACACACGTATTTTGTCACAATAATAATAATAAAAAAAAAAACAATAATATGCTGTGACAGCGGATATTTATAGAATATTACTTAATCAGTGGAATACTAACAATGTTGCCAATATTATTATAATAATAACATGGTATAAGGTCGAAAAAACGATTCGCTTCTATTTTTAATAGGAGAAAAACCACATTTCAAATTATTAAACTAACTGAACTTTTTTATCGACACTATTAAAGACAAACAAATCTACCCTTTTAATTTACTTAAAAAAAAAATAGAGGAATAGTGGCAAATTCTGGTTGTAACTGGAATAGAGTGACATAAAAGGGGAGATTATAGAGAGAGATACAATATGAATTGATGAATACACAGACAGGAGAGGAAAAAAAATGGTTGATTTGCAGCAGCAGTAGCAGTAGTATAGGTAGAGATCCTATATAAAAGAGAATGATAGGGGATGAAAGCGTTATTTTGGATATTGTTGTCTCTTTCTATTATACACTGTATGTATAGTTGTAAGGGATGATGGATTCCTCCCCTTTCTATTCGATGACTACTACTACCACCACCTTTAATACTTCTATCTTTCTCTCTTTTTACCCCATAAAATGCGGGTGGCTGGCTCAATGTGATCGATAGTGGCAATGTTGCCATGTTGACTTCAATAATATTATGTTTTTAGAATGAAATAACAGGAATAGAAAGTTGTGGGAAAGAATTGAACTAAAATAAAATTGAAAAAAAAAGAAACAACAGGAATAGAGACGAGAATATAACGAAATTACTGATTGATTTTAGAAATAAAATTCTTTTCAACAATTAATATATAAGATTTTATAATCACACACCTCTAACTCTATTGAAAAATCAAGATTCATAGATTTCTCTATGCCTGAATGGCTCCTTCGTCTGGCCTGTTTTTATGGCTCCCTTTTATTGTCAAAAAAGGGTACCAAAATAAGAAAATATGTCTAGTCTTTGAGAACTATAAAAATAACGAAAACAGTACGTTTATAGTTGTAATAAAACCATGGAATTTGTTGATTCTCAAAGTCTACAATGTTAAAAGTTAACATGCGGGACAAAAATCGTAAATAACGCCTACAATTTCAGAAAAAAACAAAATAGACAAAATTCGTTATAGTCCTTGATTTTGGACAGAAAATTTATTAAAAACTGATTACATTTACATCAACATTGATTGTTTTCAGCACTTAAGAATTAAAGGCGAAAATTTTCTACAAAAAAAAACATAAAAAGAGTTAACAGAAATCACATGATTCGGTGATAAATTTTATAAAAAATTAATATTTGGGACGAAAATGTCTTCGATTCGATTCTAGAAGTGACCGAATATTATCGTTTGGATCAAAGCGGAAAGTATTGGAAAATTGATTAGTTTGGGCATAGATTTGGTTAAATTTTGACTTGAAATGGGACTAAAACTAAGCCTCTCTGTTTAATATCACAAAATTTATGGAAAGAGCTTAAATTTTCCCCAAAAACTGATTTTAAAATGTCTATAAGCAATACTTTTAATTTTGAACAAAAAGAACTGAAAAATTTACAAAATTTGTTTAAAATCCGTGATTTAGGACAGAAGATTTCTAAAATTTTGACGAAAACTGATAAACTGGAATTTAAACAGTTGAAAATTTTACAAATTGTAAAATTTCCGAAATGTAATAAAAACTGATGATTTAGGATTGAAATTATCAAAATTTAGACCAATAAAGGCGAAAATTGTCTATAAAATATTAAAAAACTCAAAAAATTAAATGATTCAGTAGCAACATTTGTCAAAAATTGATCATTAAACAACTGAAAAGTTAACTCTACAATGAACTAGAAGTATTTGAACTTTATCGTTTGTATAATTTTATAATTGTGTCGAAATTATAAATCAAGGCACAAATTTATTGAATTTGAGAGGAAATTGGCCTACAATGAGTAAATAGCCTACGTTTACAGAACTTACCAAGAGCTTAAATGTTTGTGTAAAATTGACTAAAAACAGTCGAAAATGTCACAAAATTCGTTTGAAATCCTTGATTGGTTAAAATTTTTATTAAAAATTGGACTAAAGTTAATAAATAACACTCTAACTTATGGATCACAAAGTTTACCAAAAGAGCAATATCTGAATCAATAACTGAAACATTTTTGAAAGTAGCGTCCTCAATTTTGAATTAAAGAAACAGAAAAATTCACAAAGCTCTTTGAATTATGGCAGAAACATCCTAAAATTTAGACAAAAAAAGAAAGAACTTAAGTCTAAAAAGGATCAACGTTTCCAAATTGTATAAATTCGACAATCTATTATCAAAATGGATTAAAAACTGCATATTTACAATCAAAATTGTACAAATTTTGAGTAACACCAATTATTTTTAACTACTCGAGAACTAAGGGACAAAATTATTTACAAAAACGCTTTAAAATGTCAAAATTTTTGTACAATTAACTAGCAAAATTTATTCAACGTTGAAAAATTTGACGGCTTTATCTAAAAAGAAATAATTTGACTCAAAAATGGACCAAAAGTGTCCAAGCTTAATCGTTCAAATAAGTCAAGAGATAAATTTGTTAACATTCTGATTTATAATTTTAGTCCAATTGGACTAAATTTAGTATCACAAAGTTTGCCAAAGGAGCTTAAAATATACCTGAAAAATCAACTAAAAATGTCCAAATTATCAAAACTTTGATTTGTTAATGTTATGAAAAATAAACTGGACTTCCTTGTACAATAATCCCAGGTTATAGGGATTGCGTCCAAGTTTTTTTTCGGGTTCCAAATCAACAAACTACGCAATGGAATAGTTTCAAGTTCACCGAAAAAAATTTCTCTTCCAAGCCTATTCATACAGTCAATCACAATAAATAAACAAACAAATAAATAATAGACAAGTGGAGAGAAAAAACTTATTAATTATCATATACTCTACATGTTGGTCATAATTTTTTCTCTCTCCACATACGCATACAAGATAGTAATGAAGGCCAGGCACAAATATGAGTAAAAGGTGTCGTTTATTATTAACAATTTCCTTGAATACATTTTACCGTTACTATAAATCTGTAACGACAACACAACAACAGTCATTGATTAAAGAAAAAAATTATACACAAAAAGTACTGCTCTAATTGGTTTTTAATGAATAATCAAACCGTACGTCCCAGAAACAATCTCTATTCTTTGAAAGTGTTGCAAGTTTTATTAAAAGATATAAAAATAGACTTATTAAAGCTGAAAGAACATCCAGAAATTTATTAAAAACAGTTACATATGATTGAAAGAGTTTTTTCTTGAAACTTTTGCCAAGTTTGTGTAACGTAATCAATTTGTTGTATCGTACACCTACATGGTTAAAATGTAAAATTTATTATCTTGTGTTATTTATACGAAGGTGGAATTAACAAGGGCAATTATAGCAAACATCCTAAAATGGTAACAAGTATAAATGGTAATTTATCAAATTCTCGATAGAATTTCGATGATAACAACTAATATGAGTCTATTTATTTCAATTACATCAACGTACAAGATTGTCAAGTTTAGATTATATTGTTTTAGGCATTGGTCCAATTTAGAATTGTTTAGATGAACAAATTGACAAATATTGTAGAAAGTATTTCAGTATTGCTTACAGACGATTCTATTTTTAAAATAATTCATACATACAACTAGAATTCAATTCCAACAGAAATAGTGCTGGATTAGCGTCTGCGATTACGAGCTAAACATCACAACCGTATTCTGGAAGAAAAGTCATCAACACCTCCATAAGCCGTATTCTGGATTAGAGTAGAATTGTTCTTGCTTTAAAATACAAAATACACGAAACAATAAGATCGAAATACTGAGAAATTGTCATGAACTTATCACTAATCTATTATCATAAAATTGCCACACCTGTAGATGAAGTTCTCTAAAAATTTTATGTTTAGATTTACATGAATACAAACAAATTGCGTACATCACAATTTGAACAGCCATTGAATCACTGTATTTTTCCCAAGATATGATTCCTTATCAGTTTATAATGTTTCATCTGAGATATTTAAAGATGAATGGTTTATACAATTGTGCCCATGGGGATTTTGAAAATTAAGAACACTTTTAAACGACAATTATTTACGAATTCCATAAGGCACTGGAACACAAATGTCTCGAAAACGATAAGAGATAACGTAATGTTTAATATCTCATGCGATTCTAAATGCAATTCTACATCTTCGTAGCTTTATGGATTTTCAAAGAATCGGTTGGATTTTTTGCAAAATTCTAAAAAACGTATTTTTCAGGATGAAAGTATGATTTTAGTAGAATACATATTTCGTTTTGTAAAACTGAAGAAAGCAAATGAAATTCACACAAATGATAGAAGAAAATTTGGTCTACATTGGGGAGGTATCATATTCGGAATTGTCCTTTCGGTTTTCCTGAAAACCACACCCAAAGTAGCCAATTTTTTCCAAAATAAAGTAATTTATTCAATACAGTCGACCATATTACGTTAATACAAACGGGTATAAGTTGAATACAATCATGAATATGTATGGTCGGCTATAAAGCATTCAAGTGGACTTTATAAAAAATTATATATTTGACGCACATTATTTTTTTGTCATAAATTGTACTTTTTAAGGCTCCGACTATTTTTAGAATCTATTTGAAGATTACGAAATTATCAACTAATCTAATAAACAATGTAATAATTGCAAGTTTACTTGGATTAATTTGTAATTATAACAATATTATTACCCACATTTCAAAACGTATTCCTCTACGTTATCTTTAAGGGCAGTTGTCTTATTTGACGAGCAATTTATAAAATATTGAGGATTTATAGAATGGTCTTTGGAGATGATTTTAGCAAAATTTGAACCTCGTAGCTCATTGGGAATTTAGTGAAAAAACGTTCGTTTCTAACCGGGTGACGATTTTCAAAAATGACATACACACGTTAAATGACCTGAAAATCCTCTCAATATTGATTTTTTTGGTTTTTCTGCATTTTATTTAAAAATAGGTAAAAATATTTTGCATTTATTCTGGAATGGAGAAAAATTTATGTTGAGAGCCGTTTTACGTGCGCATCTAATTTCTGCAAATCGCGTTAGAAACGAGCGTTTTTTGACCAACTTCACGAAGAGCTACGGGGCCCAAATGACCTCTAGAGATCCTCCTTGAAATGTTTTACAAATAAAGGCAGCTGCCATAAGAACTTATAGTCCGAGGTGTAAAAAATAGCGGTTGTTTTGGAAAATATTCATCTTTTTTAACGTAAAACTATCCAATTGACGTCAACAAAGTTGTAGTAATGTAAATTAAAGATTAATTTTTTTATAAGGAATTAAATGAGGAAAAAGTGGCCTACAAATCTTAAAAATGTAGGTTATTAATAATATAAAAATTACTTTTTTTCTGTTTATCCGTGTGTTAATCAAACTTAAACTTTGATTAAATTTGAACCTCCGTTATTTCAAATAACTGGCCCTAATGTATCGAAAACAAAAACAACAAAAAAAAAATTTTAATAAAAAACAAGCGTACAGAGTTTATGCTTAAATATAAATATGAAGTAACGGTAAATATTTTAAATTTAAAAATGCACGAAACAAAAAAAACTCGTTCTCAATTTATTCAACAGTCAATTTTAGGGTTTTCCCCCTACGTCTTCTTCTACTTCTCCTCTCTTAACCACCAAATTGGCAAACAAACAATAAAAAACGATGACTTGGCAACATACAATAATATCAACAACAACAACTTCGATCTGTTTCGATCATAAAAACAATAAGAACAAAAAGATATGCCAGTATAATAATAAGGGAGGAAATAAAGGGTGCTTAAATTGAAGTTTAAAGAAAAAGAATACAACTTTGCTGTTGTTGTTTTATTAACGAACTTATGACGTTAATACAAGTCCCTAACGATTTTGGACGACCTGGCACAGCTGCTTATATAACGAAAACAACAACAATGTTGCCGCATTATTCAAATTGTAAGCAATTTCGAAGGTTTATTACCCCTGATTTATCGAATAAAACTACGAAATATTCTCCTAAATGAAAGTAAATAATAGAAAATTACCCTGTAATTTTTTTCAAATTAAAACGAATTTTCGTTTGAATTATTTAACGTGACAATTCATATAGTCGAATGTATTATCGTTTATTCGTAAGCGAATAAATAACTTAATACGTAATCGTCAAATTGTTATTACTGGCATTATCATTATTATCATCATAAGCATCACCAACAAAGGTCAAATAAAAGCCTTAATAATTCAGATAGGAAAAATAGCACCTGCTATATTATTTTTCTTTCGAAATGTAAAAAATTACTCATTGAAATTAGATGACTTTATCAATAATTTATCAATAAATAAACGATATTCCAATACTGATTGATATTCAAATTTGATGATTGAGACGGAGTGACTATAATTTTAATGATTTCAAGTCAATTTAGTAATTTTCTACGAAATTTAGATTAAATAACGCTTTGTAACTCAAAAATTCCCCCATAAATAGCGGTTGTTCTTCAAATTATAATCCACTCCTGATTATTAATTTTTCTTAAAGCAGGGTATATTTAGTCTTGATTTATGGCTGAATTTTGGGTAAATCAGTGCAAATTAAATAGCTGAAAAGTCGCCAATTAATTGATTGATATTCAATTTTGGATATTTCAGGTCAATTTTAAAAGTTATTTATTTTGTAACAAATTAACGTCAAATGCCACTTTGTAACTCTGGAACAAGTAAATGGCCCAAAATTGTGTATCCAATGGCCAAATAAATGATTTTATTTATAAATTCGTCCCGGTTGTTCGTCAAACTATAATCTCCAAATAAAGTCAGTTTTTCTAAAAAGGCCAGATTATTGGCTGAATTTTGAGTAAATAAATGCCGATTAAGTACTTCAAAGGTCAATTTAAAAGGCACAATAATCAATTTTGTAAAGAAAATAAATATATAATTCTGTCAAACTGTCAAAAATTCCTCCATAAATGATCGGAAATCGTATTGTATTCAAACACTAACCAATTTATCTATAAATTCGTCCCGGTTGTTCGTCAAATTATAATCAATTCCCGAATAAAATTAATTTTTCTACAATGAGTATGTTTAGGCTAGATTTCTGGCAAAATTTTGAGTAGATAAATACCGATTAAGTGGCTCGAAAGTTGCCTCTAACGGTTTTAAACATTCTCAAATCAGTAGTATAGTCCCACATTGTTAACATTTCTAACCTCAAAACTTCAATTTTATCCGTATTCAACTCATTTTTGTGTAAATTTTCGAATATTTTGTATAAAATAATTGATTTTAGCCTAAAATTATGAGAATGTAAACATAAAAATACAGATAAAGTGGCTCAAAAATCGTCTCTAATGGTTAATCTTCTTCTAACCTTAAAACTTCAATTTTGACAACATTCATACTAATTTGAACAATTTTTAGAACATTTTTAATAGAACAGTTTACATTTTACGAAAATAAAAATACAAAGAAATTCACACACACTGATCAAATTCGAAATTATAAGGTTGGAAAATTTAGTTACCAACCCATCCAATTTTTTGAAGAGTGCGCAATTCAAAATTGCAATTTAACGGAAACAAATTGGTAAATTGACGTTGATCAAAAAATGGGTTGGTAACAAAACTAGCCAGATATTGTTCGTAACTAAGTTTCTAACCTTACACTTCCAATTTTGGTGAATATTCGCATTTGAATATTTCTTGTGCGTTTTTGTTCAAAATACTGAACAACTGGTGAATTATTTGTATAATTTTACTATTTTAGTGGTTTTTTATTGAAATTTGTTTTATATAATAACCTGCAATTTTGATATTTATAATTTTTACTGTAAATAATACTTTTTTTCAGTATAATGGGGCAGATTTTCTAAAAGAAAAAAGGACCCAAGCTTTCAACATTCAGATAGACTTTACATTTAAAGATGATAATGTTGCAAAAAAACAATTATAAATCAAGAATTTCAAACGTAAGTACTTTAAAATTATAACCAGACATATAAAATTTGGCTTAATCAGCACAATATCAAATCAACAAAAAAATAATCTGAGTAAACAAAATCAACGATTAAAGTTTTTCAATGATGATAAAAGCTACAATTACTAAGTTTACTCAACTTTGATTTGCATTTTTGTTATACTTTGATGCATCATCAGCTGATAAGAGAGCTAAAATTGAAAGTTCTAAATGTAAATTCTGTTACAAAACGCATCTTTATATAATTTTCCCATTTTACACATTCTAATTTTCCAAAAATTCCATTAAAAGAAAAACCAAAATGGAAAAATCGCCCTAAATTATACAAAATTTAGAAAATTTATAAAATTCGATGAGAACAATTAAAACAATACAGTAATTGTGGATTTCGTGGAAATTTTTAACACAAAAGAAAACCTCCTACAACACGATTATATAAAATAACTGTAATTGTTTGTAAAGTTGGAGAAAAAAAACAAGAAAAAACTTAACGATCGTAGATTTTTTTAATATTCTCGAATAATTAATAATAATAATAATAATAATAATAAATACACTTAAATGGGTTTTATATTTTTCGAAATATGTGCATAAATAATTTATGAATTTTAATTATTTATAATAGAAGAAAAAAAAATAATAGAAACCAGTTTTATTTATGTTGTAAATCAGAAATTTCTGAAAGATTTGTGTTGTTGTTTGGCCATATCTTAATCACCCACTCGTACAAAGTTTAAAGAAAAAATAATTAATAGAGGTATGAACGATTGATAAAAATAATGTCACCATAAAGACCACCTACACATTTAGAAATTTTCGAAATTTTGTCTTCTAAAATGACCCTGTTTACATCTTGCAATATCTTAGCAGGTAACCTGGTTAAGAAACTAAACTATTTTGCGTTTACACCTATTGTTGGTAACTATAATTCAAAGTTTATGGTTGATAGAGCTGGCCAACTTCAGTTTAAAATGATTGAATTCCATACAAAACATTAGTCGTATTCTCTAATTGTTTGGCGATTCGTTACCAAGACAACGGTGACGATCAACAGTCTCTTTTGAATAACTTGATTTATTCATGTTTGGTTTCAATTCTACATTTGATGGAATTCTAAAGAGCGAGAAACAAGTTCTATTCAAAGATATTGTCGATTTTTAGCGTTGTCATAGTAATGAATTGCCAAAAAGTTGAAGAATACGACTGAATGTGTTTTCCTATTGAAAATCGTGCAAGTTTTTCACCTTTGGGATAAATGAAAACAACGATTTCTGAAAGAGAACAGACAATTGGCACAAAAAAAGCACGAAACAGGATTNGCTCTTTTTTGATTAAATTGTGATTTGTGAAAAGAGCTCTGAGCACAATTGGTCAAAATGGCTCAAATTAGAAAAAACAGGATAAATAAAATTGGAGGCATCCTTAAGTCATCTTAAGAGTGTTTTGAAAATCCCCTCATAGTCAAAAATGAGTGTTTTTTGAGTCATTTTAAAGTGAGCTAAAAGGCCCAAAGAACTAAAAATATAGGGAGATTGAACTAAACATAGAGGATTTTTATAAGGAGCAACTTTAAAAATATTTCAAACACCTATAGGAGAGCTTGTAGATTATTTGAGCAAAAATTGAACCTCCTTATTTACCTGGAAGTTGTTCAAAATGATCCTTTTTGATTTACTTACAATTGTTACGAGTTAAACACGTCATATTACTCAGGATGACTCAAAAATGGAGACAAATGAAAAAAGTCGTTTTGAGTCATTTTATGTGAAACTTGCAACAGTCAAAAACGAGTTTTTTGAACAACTTTCGACTGAGTCACAAGACTCAAATTTTGGTGAAATGATCCCCAAGGACTCTCCTACAAATATTTGAAATATTTCTCGAGTTACTCGTCAAATAATGGCAGATACCAAGATGAATAACATAGCATAGGGGTATTGAACTAGAGAATTTTTATGATACTCCTATTATTTGATGGGCGATTTCAAAAATATTTCAAGCACTTATTGGAGGATTTCTGGAAATTATAGCAAAATTTGAACCTCGTAACCTATCTGGAAAATGGGCAAAAATGCTCCTTTTTGAATAAATTGCAATTTTTGAAAACGAGCTAAATATATCAAAAAAAACTCAGTCATTTTACTTTTTCGTTTTCGAAAATCCTAGTCAGACACGAGTTTTTTTGACCAACTTCCCAATGAGCTAGGAGGCCCAAATTTTGATAAAATGATTCCAGAAAAACCCCCCTATAAATCTTTGGGATATTTTTCAAATTGCTAGCCAAATAACAGGACTTCCCCCATAAAATGTCAACTTTTAGTAGAATATCTAAACCAAAACAATAGTTTATTTACGATTTAAATATTTAATTTGGCATTTATGAGTTGGAATAATGTTTGAATGTCAATTTTTGACATTTATTGAATAATAATCTACATTTACCCTTATAATAAATGGAATAAATATCAATTCAAAACAAAAATAATCTATAATATCGCAACATTTACATTGATAATTGATATTTTAAACTTAGTCATTCTAGTTTAATCCACCCTAATATCGAATATAACAAAAATCAAGTCAAGTTAAACTAGACTGACTATACTATAATAAATCCTCCATCGATTATCTACATTTAGAATTGCTTATCAAATATGAAGAAGGTCGCTTTATATCCATCAATTATAGATGCGTTTTCAAAGAAATTTCCTTAACATTCAAATACAATAAGAATATTTAAAAAAAACACCCCCTAACACTTACCTTTCTCATCATCGGTCTCCCTCTATGCACTTTTCGTAAATTTATACTACCCCTAAATTAATAACGAAACAAAAAAAAGAATTGGAAAAAAGGGTTTACAGACTCACGATAATAAGGGTTGCGTTACGCATTGATAAAGGGGCGGGGTGTTTCGTATATTTTACCACCACTACCGTCACCACCACCACCACCACTACCATCAGAGACCCGGTCGTTCTTCCTATTGTGCAATAATAAAACCCTCTACCCCTCGGCGTCATTACCGGGTTTTTTTTCTAAAATTACTACCCCAAATGAAAACATAGACGAATTTAAAATTGAATATAAACTGAATTGTTTTTAAACTCGTTTAATAACAAAATATTTACGAAATTATATGAATCGGAGAGAGATAGATGGATTTTGGGTCTTTTTCTATTAAAATCAATTTGTTAAATCTAGTTACCATATAGATTGTTGGAAATAAATGAATAAAACAATTGAAATTATGTGTGTGTGTTATGTGTGTAAAATAAATGGTAATAATGGGGTAAAATTAGGAAAATTACCGTTTGAAATGTTCTCTAATTCGATCTTCTCTTATATTATCGGGCAAGTTTCCTACCCACAGATGTCTAGTCTCTCTGACCATTTTGCCTTAAACACCACATTGAGAAAACTTTGTTTGTTGAAGTGGTGCCACACATTTAGAGATGAAGAAAAACTTAACACATTAAAAATTTATTAATTTTCCTCCTTCTTCTAAGAAAACACTTTAATTCACCACCACACAATTTAGCCACAATTCAACCATAAACCACCGTCGTTTTCCATCATCCCCCATATAATTTTAGCGAAAAACAAAAAAAAATAAACCTAAGATTTGCAATTGAAATAATAATAATGATAATAATAAAGAAAATTATATTCCTTTGGTTTCCAGATTTTTTAAGTGGCAGCCACACTGACACACAAATTAAAGACGGCGGTGGTTGATTTGCATTTATTTTTTTCCAATTCCACCGAAAACTGGAATAGATTGGTTGAATAAAGATAGCTAGATACGATTGTAGATAGAATAGAGAGAAACACTAGATTATTACACTACACTTGAAATTTCACATGGTTCAAATTCTGGGTGCTTCCTGTTTCCAACGAAATTCTCTTGTTGAAGAGAAAATTTCACCCTCCCCAAATTAACACAAATTAGAGGGTTAAAAAAAAAAAAACACTAAATTTACACACTAGATTCGACAATTTTCGCTTTCTATCTCTTTCTCACTTGTTATTATTAATATTAGCACATTCCCCCCACTACACACAATTTTTTACAAATTTACCCCAATTTTTAACACGATTTTCTTGTTGGGAGTGCACAAATTAGCACGAGATTTTAGTTTTAGGGGGTGGAATTTCCGGATTTTCTCTCGTTGAGATTTAGTGGAAATGCCCAATTTTTATCGATAACAACATAGAACACAAGTTTTATAGGTGTGAGCGAGATATTTTCATAATAATTTTTTTTTTGCGTTAATAATAAATAATACACAAACACAGTTCGATATTTTCGCTCTACACACACAACACTGGGGCTTGCGACCGCGACCAACTCGAATACTGCGTTGCTCCTCCTTTACAACAAGATTTTCGGCAACAATCACCGATCTACGTTGTAGAAAAACTTGTAAAATCCAATACAACAGACAGAGAGATTTTATAACGTATGTCGGCAATTGGATCGGATGATTTCGTGTAAAATTGTACCGCTTTCCTTTATATTTTGTCTTTGTTTAATGGACTTTTCGGTCGCCTGTAACATTTCTATTAACTAAACTGAAAATATCGGTTGGTATTTTATAAATGAATTTTAACGAAAATGACTAATTTCCCCAATATTTGGTTATTATTGGTGGTAATTAAAAACTAATCTAGATGTTGTTTTGTTGTTTAATTCGTAATTAAATTGGGATTATTTCGGAAATAACGAGATTTTCGATAAACTACGTTCTAAACGAGTTTCATCCAAATTTTTGGTAGAAACCACGCTAATGTTCGATTAAAACACGATTATTACGATAATTTCGATTGTAATCCACAAATATTGAGTGTTAAAATAGTGATTTGTTGTTGATTTAGTGTAAAAATCCCGAAATAATCCATTAATATAAACGGTCGATATTTTCAAAATGGTTAATAGCATGTTTTAATTGAAGCTTGGCCGAGTCTACTACTTTCTAAAAAGGGGGACGGTCGGTTGGCATCTACATTTTCGTCAAACGGTACCAAATTCAGAAGTGGAGAGATGGGTGTCTCGGTTCTGTTCTCCGTTCTTTTACAGTGCACATCTTTGTTATTGTTGTTGTTGTTGTTCTAGAGCGTTATTCGAGGTTTTTTCCGCCCGTTCTGTTGTTAAAGAAAGGCCCAATTTTTTCATTACCCCCCCGTTTATTATCATTTTTTTCCCCCAATTTTTTTCAAGCCTACCCAGATTCACCACCCGTTTTATCATTGTATGTGTGCCATTTTTACACGTATACAACTTCAAGGGCGATCCGTTTATAAAAGGGTTCTATTCTCTTCGGTTTTTTTTTCCACGTCCCCTTCCTGTATAGGAAACAAGTGCACGGTTCTCAGCATTTCTATTGTTATCTTGTGCTGGCTTTATTGCTTTCTATTTTTAATCATTCTTCGATAGTAATATACTAAAAGTAAATCGTTAATTGCTTTTTTAAATATTTAATTGAATAATTAAGTTTTGATAAAAAAGGATTTCCTGTACGATACGTAATAATAACAAAATTGTAATTACAAGGCGAAATTACAAATGAAATTAGAGAAAAATAAAACAATGGAATATTCTAGAAAAAGTAATGGCTGCCGCTACCAGCACCATCTATCGGTAATTCAACTACAACAACTAATTCCCTGCAATACCGACTAATCCACCTCGCCAACTATACGATTTTATAAATTTTACAATTATAATCAAGAATTTATCAAGAGTACTACGATATTTCCGTTTGCAATAAAATTACTTAGTGAGGATAAGTCAATTTTTTGTTTCAACCGGTCGGTGATGCAGATTATTGTGGTGAATTTCCTTCAAATAATTGGATAATAATTAGAAATTTCTAATAATTTCGAATAAATCTGGAAAAAATTTATTCTATTTGGATAAACTGAAATTTAGTTAAGTTTTCTTTTAGAATTTAACAATTTGCGGGTCGATAGCTTCGATAGTAATCTGTATTATCGACAAACGATTGAAACAATAAACTGGCCTACCCTCTCAAAATCGTAGTTTACTGCCAAAGGAAATAAATAAATAGATAAATAAATAAATAATAGAGTAATATAATAAATAAATAAATTACAAGTAAATCAATTTTTATAATTATTACGTATACCACATATAAATAGCGACATTTGAACTACGATAAAAGTTTAGTTCCCTGTAATACCGACTAAACCGCATTAACAGTTATACAATTTTAAATATAAATTTTACAAATAAATGACAATGCTACATACAGACATATAAATATATTACCGATAAATAAACCAATTTTTATAATTATTAGATATTAATAAAAATAAAAGTAGAAACGGCAACATTGAGATTTCGTACTCCATTTAGTAAACGTCACTATCGCCATTTTCCAGAGATATTCGTTAATAATTGCATAAATAACGTGTGTAAATCCTCAAAATAAACTTAAATTTTGTTAATTGATTGAGTTGATTAAAAATTATCATTATCAAATTGTTTAAAAATAAACGTATAATTTACGATTTTAGTGTCATCTAGCGACATATTTAAGAATACTCGTAGATCTTTTGTAGTAGTTCAAATATTAGTGTACATTAGGTTATGTTTTTCTAACCTCACTTTTTATTCTTGTTTATTTGCTTGTTTATAATTGTAAAATACAAATTAAAACATGAAACTGGTAATTTCTAACTGAATTAATCTATTTTGTTGATTTCTATAATCAAATTTTTTCCAGTATTGTCTGAGTAACGATCCAAATAAACCATGCCATATATTAACGTTCAAAGAGATAACAATGATGCTGGATTGCGGCTTATCAATGCAATCCGTTTTGAATTTTCTACCATTATCGTTCGTACCATCGAGTCGTCTATCAAATCTACCAACCTGGATGCCTAATGATGTTACAGATTCGGATTTAGAAGGGGTACGATTATCGTTTAAATCCACAAATTTTGTTAAATGTTCAATTTATAGGAGTTGAAAGAGAACGGCGATCGGATCTTTATCGATTCCCCACCGGAATTCTGTCCACCGTTGAATAAATTAATCGATTTCGCCCAAGTTGATGTTATTTTAATATCGAATTATTTATGTATGATGGCATTACCGTTTATTACGGAAAAAACCGGTTTTAAAGGGCGAGTATACGCAACGGAACCGACATTGCAAATCGGACGGTAATTTCTAAATAATTTGTAAAATTTTTGAATTAATTTTTGAATTTTGTAGATTATTATTGGAGGAATTGGTGGCGTACGTTGAACAATGTCCTAAAGCGAATTTGGCAACGCAATGGAAGAATTTCATACACAAATTACGCTATCCGATCAGCGAATCGTTCAAACCGAAATCGTGGAAACAACTCTACAATATTAGTGATGTTAATGCGAGTTTATCTCGTATTCAAATGGTCGGATATAACGAGAAAATTGTAAGATAATCTCCGGTTATTGTGGTGAAATTAGAAATTTGTTAATTTAGGATATTTACGGTGCCCTACAAGTAGTACCGGCCAGTTCTGGATTCTGTCTTGGTTCATCGAATTGGATTATCACGTCAGATCATGAAAAAATCGTGTATTTGAGCGGATCGAGTACTTTAACGACACATCCGCGTCCGATGGATCATCAATCGTTAAAAAACGCCGATATTTTAATAATGACCGATTTAACACAAACTCCAATCAGTAATCCCGATTCAATGTTGGGGGTATTGTGTGTTGTTGTAGGTTTAACATTACGCGGAGGTGGTAATGTTTTAATCCCTTGTTATCCAACCGGTGTTGTTTACGATCTCTTTGAATGTTTATCGATTAAAATGCAAGATTTAGGCGTATCGAATTGTCCGATGTTCTTCATATCGCCAGTCTCCGATACTTCATTAGCTTATTCGAATATTCTAGCCGAATGGTTATCGAGTGTTAAACAGAATAAAGTTTATGTAACTGAAGAACCATTCCCGCATGGTTTATTAGTCAAGAATAATAAATTGAAACATTTCAAACATATTTATTCGGATGGTTTTAGTACGGAATTTCAGGAACCTTGTGTTGTTTTCTGTGGACATCCATCGTTACGTTTCGGCGATGTTGTACAATTTATTGAATTGTGGGGCAATAATCCGAGGAATTGTATCGTATTTACTGGTAATTCTCAATTTATTATCAACAAATCAAATAATTGATAAGTTAAATTGCGATTTTTCAGTAACAGTTGGTACTGCTATATTTGGTGTGATATAGGCAACCAACTATTAGTGTGTATTACTGGTTAATAGTTGGTTGCCTATATTATATCAAATAACGACCAAATATAATAGTAGAAGTGATCAATGCTACTGAAAAATCGCAATTACTAATAATTTTGTCGTAGCAGTACCTAATTCTACCAAAATTCGCTTTATTTGATTTTGTAACAGTGAAAATTTGACTAGATTATCAACTAAAATTGTTTGATTTCTCTAATTTTAGAGCCCGATTTCGACTATATCGAAGCCTTAGCGCCGTACCAACCGTTACAGATGAAAGTAGCACATTGTGCTATCGATACATCGTTGAATTTTACACAAGCTAATAAATTGATACGCGATTTAAAGCCGAATTGTCTGGTTATACCGGAATGTTATACACAACCGCCGATACAAACGTCGAATTTAAACGATTATATCATCGAATGTAATAATTGTAATGTAATTCCGTATAAATGGGGTGAAGTTATTAATTTACCATTGAAACGTAAACAAGGACAAGTTTATATTGATACAAATGTTGCACAAAAAATTGTACCGGTTGAAATAAAACCGGGTATTAGTTTGTCGACTGTTACCGGGAATTTATCCGTTAAAGATAACGTGCACAGTATTCAAGTAAGTAACTAGGATACAGGGTGAGTTAAGAGTATAGGGTGTTTCACGGTATTTCTCCTCGCAGTAGCTTATGACTTTATGAATGTGGGTCGACTTTTTGTTTCAACTTAGCAGTCTGCATTACCGACAATCTCTTGTTTTACCAACTAGTCGGTAATGCAGATTGTTAAGCTGAAACAAGAAGCTGACCTACGTTTACAAAGTCATAGGTTACTGCGAGGAGAAATACCGTGAAACACCCCGTATAGTCTATTAAGGGGGTCACAATTTGGATTTCTCGTTAATTTTTCAATTAAGCTCAAGTTTTTGGACTCGTTGGAAAAAGCATTTCTGACTGTTTAAGGATTTCATAGTTTTGAAAAATTTTGGGAAAATATTGAGTTACATATGTGTTTTCTAGATTTTCTGGCAATTGTAGCATAATTTTTAAGTCTAAAGAACTGTCTATAATCTGAAAGAAACCTGACACAATTATGTTTAACGGGTGAAAATAGCTAATGAATTTCCCTATAATTTTAGGGGAATTCCTCGAATTTTCACTTATTGTTAGTATTTGTACCCATATACCGCGTGTTTCATTTAAATGCTTTATCTCTAATGGAAACACCTATAGTTTGATGAGAATTTGGAACATATTTCAAGCAGGGTCTTTGGAGATCATTTTACCAAAATTTGAGCCCCTTGGCTCAGCGGGAAGTTGGTCAAAAAACGTTCATTTTAGAAAACGTTGCGATTTTTGAAACCGAACTAAACACGCCAAATGACTCAAGGATACTCTTAATTTTTTCTTCTCCCTTTATTCCAGAAAAATAAATTACAAATACAAAAAAATGGCGACATATTCCTACCCGTTCCAGAATAAAATGGAGAACAACCAATAAAATCAATGTTTTGAATCATTTTGTGTCTCATTCGTTTTGAAAGTCGCAGTATCGGGCGAAACGATCGTTTTTTGACCGACTTCCCGATGAGCTACATGGCTCAAATGTTACTCAAATGATCTCCAGGGGGTTCCCCATGAATCCTTAGAATATTTTCCTAATCAATCGTCAAATATGCCGTATAAGTTTTCAAAAAATGCAACATTCAAATTTTTATGTATTATTTTGTCAAAAAAACACTTCTAGGTTTTTATCGATAACTCAAAATTTCCACAATATTTTTCAAAACTACCACATCTTAATTAGATAGCTTGAAATGCCCTTTCTAATAAGTCCAAAAACTCGGGTTTTGAGTTAGAAATGAAAAAGAAATCGTCTATCAAACAATACACTTTTTTCCGGATTGTAACCCGGTCCCTTATAAATTAATTTCTGAAATTTTTAACTTTGAGCTACGAGGTTCAAATTTTGCTAAGAACCTACTATAAATTTATAGTGAGAAATGAAACACTTATTGCTTCTTGAATTAATAATCGAATAATTTAGGAATTATCAACGAATGATAACACAATTAAGCCGATAAAGTACGAATGGGGCACCTTGAACGTCACCGATTTCCTACAGAAACTAATCCAAGAGGGTATAACCGATCCTAAAGTCGAATCACACGGTAACGTTGTCGTTATTCATTTGGTAAGTTTGCTCAATTTTCAATTGAGAAAATTGTAAAAATAATTTTATATTTCCAGCAAGATGAAGATGCATTGATACAATTAGAAGATAACAGTACGCATGTTGTTTGTAATGGTGATGAGCAATTACGGACGAAAATCCGCAATATTGTGATGCAATGTCTGAAGAAATTCTAATTAAAATCAATTTTCAAAACGTTAGAAAGTTCGTAATCATCTTCGCTACATTCCAAACTAATTTCACTACAATCATCCGATGAATTCTCTTCTTTAATTGACGTTAATAATTCCAAGCGTTGTCGGAGATTTCTAATTGTTCTATCGCGCCGTTCTAGCGCCCGTTTCAACGATTTGATTCGTTGCCGTAAAGGCCCAATAATCGGTTGTAATAACGATTTATTCGTTTGTACTTCTGTATGTGTGACTCTAACTCTATCTCCAATAGAATTTGAATTAATACTGTCTTCGTCGTCTTCCGGTTGGGTTTTAATGAAGATTATATTATCAGCGTTATCGGTAGTTGTAATAGGAGAATTCACACAATTGTCGGTTTCTTTATGTTTTTGTAATCGTGCCAATTTCCATTGTTTACTAAATTCGTGATACAACGAATTAGAATTGAGTGTATCGTTTGAGCGATTGAAAATCGAAGGTATCGCCTCGCTTTTTAAACGTCTAACATTAGCAATCGGTTTTAACAAATAGTCGTTATTTGTGAAATGTTTGCTGCAAATTCGTGTGCCTTTCGTTGGCGCAAAACCAATACGATTAATCGCTTTAATCCACTGTTTTGTTAATTGTTCGTCCCTCAAAGGGAATCTACAAAATCGATATTTGATAATTTGTCGATTGTTACAGTGAAATTACCTGAAGAATTGGATATTTGTGCCTTTTATAAAACTTGTTTTACAGTTAGGAACACAACAATAAGAAGGCATTTTTCAGTTTTACGTGCAGCAAGATTACCCTTACAAAATATAACCACAAATTTTCAATCTCCATAAATTATCAAATAATGAATATATCGATATTAACAACAGTATTGTTTTATAAATGTGTTCATTCAACGATTTTAAACTCAATTTTCTTAGTTTTTACGAAATTTTTCTAAAAATCCCAGTAGTTCAAATGCTCCAAAATTAGTTCAAAATCAATACCAATTGACAATACAAAAATATTTAGCCTAGTTTTGTTTAAAATGAAATTAAATCTCCACTGAAATTCATGAATCAATATTTTAGATATTAAATAGAACAAACAGAACTAAATCCAGAAAAAAATATAATTTTAGAGCTATAATTAGCTTGACAACATTTGAGGATGTGTTTAGGGTTACAACAATTTTCCCTATACAGAAATTGTTTCAACGTCGTTTGATTGAATTAAATATTTAAACAAATTTCAGCTCGTTAACACCAAATATGTTCAAATATTGCGTATTGAAACAATATTTATTTTGTAGTTTATTTTCCGGTAGAGCGACATCTATTGTCCAAATTGATAAACTAAATATTATGTTGGTAGTACTGTTTTGATCAACTGTCAAAATGACAAAGTTTTCAAAATGACGTCAAATTTTATTTATTGTTCAACGAATTGTTGAAATTATGGATTTAATTAGAAAAAAATGGATATTTTGGTAAATTAATTAGATTGGTAAGGTAATTAAAACTTATAAATATTGTTTTAATTTATTATAATTGTAGATTGGATAGTGCTGAACTTTTTAACTAGAATTTTAGAATACATTGTTTTCCGCAATAAAAATTGAAATTCGCAAATAATTAAGCTGAGGAATATGATGGGAAATATCAAGAACAATGGGAAGCAAAGCAGAATTTTTTTGAGGTGAGAAATTTTAGTAAAAATCGGATGGATTTTAATTAAAAATCACTGGAATTTAACGAGAAATATTCATTTGTACAAATAACCAAATCTTCAAAATGTTACAATAAAAACGAAATTAATGACATTAATTCTGTTTGGAATTGTTAGGTTAGAAATTTTGGTTGCTTACAATTTCTGGGGAGTTCTTGTACCAACTTTGTCTTTAAGTTGGTCATATCTGATTAATTTAAAAGTTGTGCGCGCGAGGATCTTTTCTTAAATTTCTAACCTTACAATTTAGTCTTACTCTGTGAGTTTAATGAGGAGGTTTTTCTGTTGTGTGCGAGGAATTTGTGTTTGATTTATTCAGGTGAATCTTTTTCTTTGATTAATTGAAAATTATTTGATTCATAATGTTCAAAAAATCATTCAATAACAAATTCATTCTAATAAAGTTGGTCTAAAATTTGAGGTTAGAAATTTTAGGAACAACATTTAAACAATCATAATTAAATTAACTTCTGAAATTATTTTTAAATTACTAACTTTTGTCTTTTCTTCTTTCTAATTACAGTAGATTCGAACGGCAAGGAACAGGCGTTGCAGCAGTGGGGTAAGTACTTTTTTTTACATCGCGATCTTTTTTATTAACTGAAATTTAAAATCCGGATTTCAGCTCTTATAAACTTCTATTCAGTAACTGAAAATTTGCTATTACAGGTACTCTATAGGTGTACAATGAATGAGTATTAAGTACTTGTTAGATACATCCTCATATAGAACATCTGTTGGGTACTTGTTAAATAACATTATTCTTTTATTAAAAACAAAATTGTCTCATAGGTATTACAGGATAATGTACTTCTTTTGGAAGTT